>JASDQU010104402.1:143118-207305 GCA_032191745.1 Picea mariana | reverse complement strand
ACTCCAATGGAAAAACAGACTGTACCATTGAGATCAGAACACATAAAAACCCCAAAAATGACTAATAGAACTCTGAAAACGGATCATGGCTCATCCGGGCATGACCTCTTCTACATGTGGCCATAAGCTTCCCTGAGCTTCTCTTTGGCAAAAACACCTGTACAAGTCCTCAAAAGCCTCTGAAACCTATCCCAATGTGTTCAGAGCATAACAATTAGCCAAAAATGATTATTCAATCACAGAAAACAAACATAGGCTCACCAAAAAACCTTTGGTAAGCCTTGCCTCCCCCGTATCTCGTTTTCCGTGCCCAACAGTCAGCTGTACGAACTGTTCCGTACAGCCAAAAACAACCACCAAAATTTTGGAATCTGCCTCGGAAACCGTGCCAAAAATCGCCTTGATTTCCGTGCCAAATTTGTACGACTGTATGGACTGTACAGAATCTTACGCACTGTACGGAATCGTACAGTACAGCCTCCCACAGCAGAAAAATATATCGGCCAAAAATTCACAGGAATTTTTTCTCGAGAATCGCGCCCTCTTTCCTTGGAAAACATGCCCTCTTTGCTGCTCACTTTCCTCTCTCAAGCTTACTCAGAAAATCTCTCTAACTCAACTCCTTTCGTCTTCTCAACTTGTCTTTCACACTACCCAATGCATTCCTTTATAATCTGAAAATGACATTTCTCCCCCCAAAGTGTTTTTTCACCTTCTCAACCCTAGATCCAAAGGCCAAGATTAGATCTTGCCTTTTTCAAGATCAAGGGTCATGATCCATTCGCTCCAAAATGTCTCATTTAAAATTAAAGTGAATTTCACTTTATTACATAAGTGCTTTATGAAAATAAAGTCACTTTAAAAATAGAAGGTACACTTTATTAAAAAGTCACTTTAATAAAAGAACCACTTAAATTTTTTTTATAAAAACTATTACAAAGTTAAGTGCCTGTTAGTGTAAATATTAAGGTAACATCCGCATTCAAGACAAAACATGTGGAGTACCTCCCGAGCTAAAAAGATAACATTCACAAGCTTTTGACAGATTTACTGTCATGAGATGGATCCTATGATGATAACCAGAGCTGTGTGTAAAGCTCTTTGAGAACCCAGTGTTTCATAATAGATCGAAACACGTTGAGATAAAATATCATTATATCAGAGACATGATGCAGAGGAAAATAGTACACATGCAGTACCTTCCTACACATGAGTAGATTGCAGACATATTCACCAAATTAGCTTGGTGAAGGATACCTCCCTAGTTGAGAGGGAGTGTTGATAACTACAACCAAAAACAAAGTTCAAAATACATCCATGTGAGACTTGGCATGATGAAGAATGCCTCCCTAGCTGAGAGGGAGTGTTGATGATTGCCGCTATGTGAGACATTCTCCAGGACACAAACCTGAGAGAGAGCCTCTGAGAGGGATGTGTGGTTTCTATCTGAGACAGAGCTGAAACGTAGAGATGGCCTCCTCCTTACAGAGAGTTGAGAAGAACTCCAAATGATTCTCTCGTGTAACGCAGTGAGAAAGGAGATCTGCAAAGTTGGACGTGCTTGTGGCTGAGCACAAGGTGAACGTGTGAAATCCCAAAGTGCTGGGTGCATCGTCATGAGATAGAGATGAAGATGATGTATTAGCCTCCTCTGAACAGAGAGTTGATGATGAACTCCAGATGACTCTCCTGTGTAATGCAGTGGGAAAGAAGATCTGTTGAGTGTACGTGCTTGTGGACGAGCATAGGTGAACATGATCCTAGTGGCTGAGCACTAGTGAGAAGTGGTTCTTCTGTGTAATGCAGTGAGCGAGAGATATGGACATCCCTATGGATGTGCCCCTAGTGGCTGAGCACTAGTGAGAAGTGGTTCTTCTGTGTAATGCAGTGAGCGAGAGATATGGACATCCCTATGGATGTGCCCCTAGTGGCTGAGCACTAGTGGGTGTATGAGATCCCTTGCTATATTGTTCAAGAGTCAGACCTGCTTGTAACCCTAATTGTAATGTATAGGGTACAGGTCGGCCCCACCTTAATGTAATTGATAATTAATGTAAAAGATAATTAATCTGGTTAATATTAATTATATTATGAGATAGAGAGGTCGGCCCTGTTGTGCCAATAGACACTTCTGTTGACAGGTCAAGTCTAATATAAGTAAAGGTAAATTCCCCATTGAGGAATCATATCTTTTGTGTGTGTTTGGAAATTTCAGCAAGTACATCTACTTGGGAAAAGTGCGCACCCCTCTTGGGCGCTAGTCTTCTAGGGTTTGCGGCACCCTCTTGTGTGCTAGGTTTTCTTGGCGGTGAAGGTCTTTCTCTTGAAGAATATAGCAAAGGATTTGGCTGGGTTTTCTTCCCTTGTTGAGAAGGGTTTCCCAGGATACTTCTTGTGTTCTTGTGCATGGTGTTTCTTCTTGTGATCTTGGTTGCTGCACATTATTGGTTATGGTTAAGTTAAATGCTAAAATGGAATGAACTTCATGCTTAACCTTGTCTATTGAAAAGTCAACACATCATGCCACCAAAATGCTGCATATGGTCATCATCCATAACAGAAATGGTAACCTACTTACTGATAGGGGTCTTTGTTGAAAAAAATGGAGGTTGACCCCTGTCTCTTTTCTACAACCTATCTTGCCCCTTCGTTCAAGATAGGCACATAATTAAGAGTGGGGCAAGAGTCACATACTCATTCTTATGCAGGAAGATTGCATATTTTTTTATTGATATGTTCTTTTGACTAACTTTTCCCTCGGTAGGAGGTTGCTTCCACAGTGTGCATCCAGAAGGAAATCACCAAGGTGATCCAGAATTTATTCAGGCAGCCAATCTATAGTTTAAACAAGTTATACAGCTACTTTTTGAAGTCACATTCTGTGAACTGATAGCTATCAGAGGCGAGTGGGAGTGTTCTTGATATTCTCTCATGAGCAGATAGATAGATGTGGACAAGCAGATATAAATATTGAGCGAACAAGCAGGCTATTAATATGATTGAAGAGAGGAGCATAAATAAGATCGATCAAGTGGATATGATTAGGCCAAAGAAGTTTATTATTATATAGGGATACATCATACAACCCTTCCAAAAAATCACAGCCGGGCTGCAGCTTGATCCTGACTCTAGATATGCTTTGTTTGGGCTGCTGTGGGGATTTTTATCATGCTGCAACTTATTCGGAAACTGTCTATGAAAGGTTATGTATTGTAGCCTCCTGCTGCTTATTCATTCATTTAGGGGTGCACCTATTCCTATTTTTTTGAGGGGAAAGGGAGATGTTTCCTGATTGCATCAGGACGTGGAAGAAGAAGCTCGTTCCTTAATTGGCCTCTCCTTTGACAATAATGCATCCAAGTATTTAAAGATGCAAGCTTGACCTTTTTCCGTGGTTTAATCTTTGTTGTAACTGGGTATTGGTTTACGTATTCTTATCCAATGCTTCAAGTCCTATGACTCATCTTCAGAGCCTTAAGGAGGAGAAAATGGTAACGCTACAGGTGAGTAAATAGTGTTGAAAATTTGATGGAGAATGCTGGCTTCTATTCTTAAAAATAGATATTGCCAGTTATGTGCTTAATATGCTGGTGAAAGTATGATGGAGAATGTCAGCTCATGTTCAAAGATAGGAAATTGCCAATTATGTTTGTTTTCTATGTTGGTTTTATTATCAGTATGTATATTAGCCATTAGAGGACAGCTCGGTCGGTGAAAGCAGGGTAGTGCTATAGCCCCATCCAGGGTTCGATTCCTCAAAAAAGTGGCTGCCATTCTCTTGCAAGGGGCCCATTGATTACTGAAACCATTATGGCTGTTAAGTCAGGCTGGGTGGTACATGCCCCAATAAAAACATATATGGAAGCACTTGCCTCCTGTTAGGTGGTTAGTGCTTTGATGTGTAGTCAAAGGAAGCTTTCTCAAGTTTCCATTATTATATTAATATAATATTGCAAGGGTAATTTTTTTATATAAGATCCATCTTAATTATTTATATTTCTATTATGTAGAAATTAAATAATTTAAGGGATAAGGCTAGTTGTATAAATATAAGGTAAAAATGAAAGCATTTAATTGTTCAAGTTAGAGATTAATCGGGTGTAATTATTAGGCTTAAAAGGGAGGATTTTGTGTATTTTAATAAGGAAAAACATAGTTACTAATGTTCATATTTATGTAAAAAAATGCGATGGTGGTAAGAACTTTTTTTGTAAGTTTGTAGCCATTCATAAATAAAAATAATACTTAAAGATCTAATTCACAGAATTGTTACAGAAATGAGTCTTTCCCTGGTATATTTATTTAAGGCGCACAATTATTATGCAGCATGAAATGCAAAATATTGATAAGCTTGAGTAAAGAAGGTCAGCCATGGTAAACTGAACTTCATAGACATGGTTTGGGCCTCCTTGTCTTGAGGTGCACAGGTGAGATGAATATGTGCGTGTGCTTGTGCCTGCGCACACTTGTATTTATTTATCTATCCAATCCACTGGGCACTAATTCCCATCTACCATGAAAAAAAGTACTCATCCGTGATTTAGAGATATAATTGGGTATTTATTTTAATTTTCATTTATTCAATTCACAGGGCACTAATACACATCTGCCACGAAGAAAAGTAATTGTTTGTGATTTAGAGATATAATTGGGTCATGGGAACACTGGTGTGCAACTCCTCCACACCATGCAAGAATGAGTGCAACTAATAAGTATGGGGTGTTTGTTTAAATAGTGAATTTTACCAATACAAAACACAAGATATCTAGTTATTTTCAGTCAGATGCAGTATGCCCATGTTTTTGTAGATTATTTCTGTGCTGGGTTCTCAAGCACTAAAGTTCAAAGGAAGCATCCTTGAAAGTTTCAATATTGGGTGCACATGTGACAAAGTCCAGAGCTTATAAGTTTCCTATCTGATAAGCATGGATACTTCAAGGAAAACTGTAAGATCATTACAAATGGTAGCGACTAAAATATGCTTGGTGAGTGTCCTTTTTAATATTATTCCAAGGTTATCATGTTGTAACTTTGTAAGGCAGACCACAGTCTTGGGTTATGCTGGTGTGCTTGTCAGAAGTTAGAACCATTAGATTCGGAGTAGGAAGAGCACCATGGTTATTCATAGAATGTACAAAATCTTATCAAAGTTGGTGCTAATATTCACTTTTGTGTGATCTCTTATTGGTTTCAACCAGGTAACTCATGGGACCTTTTTTGGTCTATTTGAAATCTAGCCCATTTTAAAATTTCTTCTTTTTGGCAAGGGATTTTGGTTATTTGGTTTTAGACACGGACATTTCAAGTTTGAACTATGAATAGGGCCAAGGCCTTTACGCGTCAAGTATTTAGTTGTAGAGAATTTTTATCGACTGAACATCCGAACATCCTTGCCATTGTTTTTCTCTCAGTAATTTGCTTGAACTCTATAGCACACGATTAATATCATTTGATTTGCTTGGAGCACAGCAACCATTGAACAAAGGTTATGTCATTCTTTGGTTCTCAAAACTATTTGTCCAACATTTTGTTTTCTGTTTGATTGAGGGGATTTTATATTTCTATTCTTTGCAGGTTGGACCATCAGCTCATTTTGAGAAAGATCTGAGGCTGGATATTCTGGATTCTGTGGAAATCATGATGAAAATGGAGGATGAATTTGCTATAGATATTCCCAATACTGATTCTGATAAGATGGTTTCATGTGCTGATGTCATCAATTATATTACTGCTCACCCTCAAGCCAAATAATTTGTAGCACTGGTTATATGAAAACTGAGATTCTCTCTAGAATATTTAAATGATTTTTTTGCTGGATAGGGAGCTCCTCAAGGATTTACAACTTGGTAATATTTCGTGGTTGATCCTGTGGGATTTGACTACCAATTGAGGGAATAATTGCATGCTCGCATTGTCAAAGTCTTTCTACATTTCTCTCTATTTCTCATGGCATGTATGCTTCTGCGAAGTCAGCCTAGTCTGTTGACTTCGCATTGCTATTTTTCACTGCAGGAAAGATATAAAAAATCTCTGTAGTTCTGTTATCAGCCAGAGTTTAGTGGGTTGACTTCGCATTGCTATTTCTCACTGCAGGAAAGATATAAAAATCCTCTGTAGTTCTGTTATCAGCCAGAGTTTATGGAAATAGACAACCATCTTGAACAGGAGCATGAGATAATGTAGATGACTCTAGCTGCAGAAGGTTGAATGTGTTCGAAATTATTTTCCTTGCTATTCATCTGGGGATCATGTTAAAAAATATCTCAATGTTGTTGATAGTTTTGTTATGTTTTCATTGTCAAATATCTGAAAAAAACTTGAATTATTCTGTTTTCTGGAACCTTGTTTATTTTCTTACAATATTTTCAGTAATCATACCACGGAATCAAAACCTTTGTTATAGTATCAAGGGTATAGACTCGTTGGAATTATTCTTCATAGGAAAAGAAAATAATTGGTAATGACTAGTATCTATTCCATTCTCAAAAATTAATTCAACATAGAACTTTAAGCTTCTGAACATATGCAAGATTATTAATATCCTGTTATTAGCATCCAAACTCAAGAATCAATGGTTGACTTCGCATTGCTATTTTTCACTGCGGGAAAGATATAAAAAATCTCTGTAGTTCTGTTATCAGCCAGAGTTTATGGAAATAGACAATCATCTTGAACAAGAGCATGAGATGATGTAGAGGACTCTAGCTGCAGAAGGTTGAATGTGTTCGAAATTATTTTCCTTGCTATTCATCTGGGGATTATGTTAAAAAATATCTCAACGTTGTTGATAGTTTTGTTATGTTTTCATTGTCAAAGATCTGAAAAATACTTGAATTATTCTGTTTTCTGGACGCTTGTTTATTTTTTTACAATATTTTCAGTAATCATACCACGGAATCAAAATCTTTGTTATAGTATCAAGGGTATAGACTTATTGGCATTATTCTTCATAGGAAAAGAAAATAATTGGTAATGACTAGTATCGATTCCATTCTCAAAAAATAATTTAACATAGAACTTTAAGCTTCTGAACATATGCAAGATTATTAATATCCTGTTATTAGCATCCAAACTCAAGAATCAATGGTGTTAATGGCTTCCACAAGAGTGTCACTGTCATCAGTGAGGATGGAACCTGAGACCTCTTTGTAGTGAATTCTCCCCTTCATATTACCACAAGCTCATGTCCAGCAAGATTATTACTAGCATAGACCCATATTAATTCTGGATCTATTAAGCACTGAGGGGTACAAAAATCTCAGGTGCAAACCTCTTGACGCTTAAAATATCTGGGGATAAGATGGATCTATGCTAGTTCATTTGTTTATTTTGTTTTTTACTATCCATTCATTTTTGACATAAGTTTTTTTTTTTAATTCAAATTATTATTATTATTTTAAATTTTTTTGGTTTATATAGTTCTGTAAGTTATTATTTAACTTATTATTTTTTAAATATTTTATTTTATTTATTATTATTTTTTTCTATTTTATGTTTCACCAACATACACACATCGCACATCTCTTCAACCCCGGGCTGTAGAGAACACCTCGCTTTTCTAGGTGCAAATATCTTGCCAAAAAATGTTTTGGGCAACCTTGCTTCTCTAGGTGCAAATATCTTGCCAGAAAGTCTTTCGGGCAGATCCATTTACAATTATTATTTTGTTTTGAATATTCAAATGGAGTCGTTTTGTTTTGATTATTAAATTGCAGGTGCTGAAGCATAAGGCACTTCAGGTTATCCAATTCCCAAACTTCTCTTATTCTGTATTTTATAAGATGGGTATGGTACAATTCCCGAACTTCTCTTATTCTGTATTTTATAAGATAGGGTATGGTATAAAGCTATCTACAAGGTTGTACCCCTAGACTATATATAGGGAGGTATAACTGATAAGTTTCAACTCAAAAGTGCCTAGTACCAAGTATGGTTGTTTTCAGTGCGTTGCAACCAGGTTTGGTGGTCACCCAGGGCGATATAAGGGAACACACCAGGTTTGGTGGTCATCGGTTTGATGCTTTGGTAGAAACCAATTCCCAAGTTATTTGTTTCAACAATATTAATTTTAATCATGCTTATTCTTGAGGCGCATTAATTTATAGGAAATTTGCCGTCAAGGATTTAGTCAAACTAAATTTATTCAATATAGATTTTGATTCAACAACTTGTGTCCAATGGCTTTTGTGGTTTAAGATCTTTGAAACGTGCATATGTTATAGGACTTGCAAGAAAATGATTATAAAAGTACACGGTTCAATATAGATGTATTCACCGAGGTATGTTCCAAGTTCTAACGATAATACATTTGGTAGAGTGATATTTAATGAAGGTGGAGGATGGAGGGTCTATCATGGTTATAACCCTAGGATGCTATTGACCACTGTAGTTAAGTATGTTTCTACCTCAATTGTCGTTGATACTGGACTGTTCTTAGAAAACAGCTTGGAATGTGACGAGCATCTGTAATAAATGGTTGCATCTATTGGAGTATATCTCAAGTTGTGGGAAGACATTTCGTCCGTTGATATAGTTAAAGATGTGGATTGAAGTCATTGTAGCCAGAAGAGGACATTCTAGACAAATTTTTAAGGAGGGAAGAAAGTTGGAAGAGCACATTCTGGACCTTTTTTTTATGTAGAGAGAGAGTTCAACGATGTCCAAGTATTACAAGATGAGGATGCTAGAGCTTATAATAAGTGGCTGGAACGAAACCCCAGGATATGGTCGAAAGATAGAAAAGCTTACACTTGAAGTGGGATCATTTTAACCAGGAAAACTAATATGATAACTTGGGCTGACGTGCTTGGTCCTTTTTATGTATATAGAATCCTAAATATGGGATTTTCAAGTCAAAATCTGTGCGATTTAACAAAGACTTGTTAAAATGATTAGAAAGAGAGGTTGATACCTTGTTTGTTCATGGTGTCTTTTGAGAAGGTTGCATACAGTTCAGGATACATCCCAAGTAAACCTGTCGATGTACAATAGTGCATCTAACCCAAGAGGATTCAAACCACGAATCTGTTGGCTCGAAACTAGCCAAATGCTTCATCAATATTAGTCACAATTGGTTGAGCTAACCGCTTGGGTTGTGGTCGTGAAAATTATCTTTCAAATTGCATTGGATTGGATTCAATCTTGGAAATCTATCAAAAGTCACAACAATTATTTTTGTTACATTGCACTTAAAAAAGTGCTCTAGTGCGATTTGAAACATATATAACTTAGTCATTATAAGCTCAAATCTAGAATATGATATATTAGTTGAAAGTTGAGAATATGTACTTTCCAATGGGAAAATCAAACCTAAGTTTTCTTGAGAAGTTGCTAGAAACCTCAAATTTGTAGCTAGGATAAACCTACGAAAAGTAGTTTATTTTTTTTTAATTTTTAATTTTTTTAATCCGAGACTTACATTTCTTGGTCATCTGACTTTTGATTTGAATGTTTTTTTTTTAAACCACTTAATTTTTTGAAGCTAGTTTAGAGTTGCAATATTTTTGAGAATTCAATGGGCAAAATTTTCAAATTTTTATAAATGTAGTGACATTCTTATGTTTGAATAATTACCACTTGATTTGAATGTGTTTTTTTTAAACCACTTAATTTTTTGAAGCTAGTTTAGAGTTGCAATATTTTTGAGAATTCAATGGGCAAAATTTTCAAATTTTTATAAATGTAGTGACATTCTTATGTTTGAATAATTACCACTTGTAATGTTCTTGTCACCAAAATGAACACTACCTCTATACCAAACATTGACAATATCAAATATAGAGAGAAAAAAGATCATAATATAAGAATAGTTAGAATAAATCTTTAAGGCCTTTGCCTATAGATGGTGGTAGGGTGCATTGCCTAGGTGGACATGGAGGGTTGTTACATAAGGTTGCAATGTTAGATGTTGCTTGCCCAATCGATGGATGGAATGGTGAACCATTCCATGTTGCATTTATACAAGTTGGGAGCCTTGGGTGCATGAGCCGAATGTGTGGACCCAAGGGGTTAAACGTTCCTTAATCATTGGAGTTACCTTTGCGCGCACTTGGGTACACTCAGGCATACTATCAGGGGCAGTTGGATGCACATGTTGGGCACACTTATTGGAACTTATGGTTGGTAGACAAGGCACCAAAGGAAACTAAGTTGACAGATGGCACTTAGGTCCACCTTAGACTGAAGGGCTTGTAAGTGCAAGGCATGTCTCATATAAAAGAGGACGCCTCAAAGGTGCTAAGGCATGGAGGAAGCGTTGGTTATTCACACAAGTGTAAAAGAGTTATGTGGTTTGTGCTAAGTTTTAGGGTTAGTGCAATAGGGTGAATTACATCGGTCGAGGGAGAAGAAGAAGACATGGTTGACATGAGGCAGTTGGCGGTTGCTTCAAGGGTTGTATTGACAATTCTTGCAGACTGTGGTGTGGTAATTGTAGTTTGTAATTGAGCTATAGGCAGTCATTGCACGCCTTTGTACACTGACATTCTTCATATAAATAAATTTAGGGCATCCGCCTTGGGTGTCATTTATACGTGTCTATTGTGGTTTCTTTACTTGGATGAATGTTACGTTCCTTGCTTTGTTTTTTGTTGGCTAAATATTGAAATATTGGCTAAGTATTGTTGGGATGCTTTAAAGTCGTAGTTGGATGTGTGCCTTAGATTAGGGAAAATTTGAAGTCTCAAATGGGTCTCTGAAGGAAAATAATAAAATAATAGTTAAGATAATAAAATAAGAGTTATGAATTTTCAAAGGAAAAAAGTAAACTATTTTTTAATCGTATTCTCAACTTATCTCTTTAGATGTTTATTCAAATTTAAAGTGTAGGGACTTGTTAGATGTGAAATTAAATTCTACATCTAACAAATACCCACTACATACTTCTGATAGACCCACAATGAGATAAATTGAAGATACATGAAAAACATGTTTCTTTTTCAAGAAACACATTTTTTCATGCATTTCCATTATATCTCACTATGGGTTTATTGAAAAGTATGCAAAGTGGGTACTCGGATGCAGAATTTAATTCTGCATCCAATGAGTGCCTATGCTTGAAATTTGAACAAACATATAAGGAGATAAGTTGAAAATACAATTAAAAAAATAGTCTTCTTCCTTTCCGTCCAAAATTATTTACTCTTATGGTTGACATCATCATCTTGAATCTTATTGGTTCTTTTAAAGTTGATTTCGATAGTACATTTTTTTGATTTGAGACCCATTTTTGACTTCAAAATTCCCCTAATGATTGTTGGGTAACTTGGTTGTGTTGGACTTAGTTGTGCATCTAACATATTGTAGCTTAAGGTGAAGTTATGGGTAGACCTTAAGTGAAGAGGTAGGTTGGTTGTAGTAAGCACAACTTAGTAAAGCCACTGTGGTTGAGGCAAATCAACCCTCACTGATTGGAGTTGATGAAAATAAAATTTTTGGGCAAGACTCTTAGGTCCGTTTTAGGTAGCATCAGAGCTTAACTTCTCTAGGAAGTTGGTTTCAGAACCTTGTTGGACACTCTTCACCATGTTTTGGAAGGAAGTAGTGAGTTGGGAGTGTGGTTTAAATGGTTTGAGACAACTTTGTGATCATCTCTCGGCAATGAAGTTGCTTGAGCAGTCACTGAAGCAACGTTTAGCAGCATAGGTGTTGGAGAGACCCCTCTTTCGTAGTTTCCAAGAACAATGTCAAGACATTGTTGGAGACCAGATGAAGGCGGAGGATGATACATACTTGTTGCAGGTCGTGGTCACTCTAGGAGCATCTTGGTCGGGTGTCCCACCGTGCCTTAGAGTGCATTTCAACCAAATCAAGATGCATGCAACGATCATAGAGGACATACTACAAAGTGTCGAGTTCAAGTGCAATTGGGCCTAGGTGTTTTCTCATAGGGATTTTGAAGATGTCATTATATAGTACCTATTGGCATGCCAATTTAGGCAAAAGCAAAATCTTATTTCTTTTTGTTGCAATTCATTTCTTTTAATAAGTTGTGCACAACAGTGTTATGTGGCAGATGGAAGTGATAAGTCCTTGCAGGATTCTTTGCAGTGGATACTTGTCTTAGCTAGCAAATAGGGGCAAAATATCAATCAACTTTGTGATTTGGATCTGATCATTGATGAAAGGACAATACATACATTGGTTGTTTCTGGTGCCTTGCACAACTTTTTGAAGAAAGAGTTAGCAAGTGAACTCCGACTTAGAGTTGGATTGTTTGGTGATTCAGTCAAGGTGGTCAATTCTAAGGCTAAGGTAAGAACTACAGTTGCATTTGTAGTTCACATACAATTGGACAAATGGTAGGGCCATACAGACTTTAAAGTGTTGTAGAGGATGACTTTGAAGTCATTCTTGGGCAGGGATTCATAAGGAGAACACAATCGATTCTCATGTCATTTGTGGACAAGTTGGTGATACTTGGTGGACATAAGAGGTGTTGTGGGATTAACAATGAGGAAGTTGAATGGAAACGTGTGGATTGTATCGACATTGAGCATGGAGAGAGCAACGAGGCACTTAGAGTCTCAAATTTTGTAGCGGTTATTGGAGAAGTTGATAAGGGTGGAGTGGGGATGTCTGTTTTGCCAACACTTGGTTATGTGTTAGACAAGTTTGCAGATCAAATGCCTGATTCTTTGCCTAAAGTGCTCTTGCCTAGGTGCAATGTTGACCATCGTATTGAGATTGAAGATTCACATGTTGAGGGAAAGGTAGCAACTACCTTGAGAAAAAATATGTCTAAGAGGAAAAAACAAGCCATTCACGAAGATGTGCACATTGGGGTGAGTTCAAATGTTGGTACAATATAGGTCTCTCCCTTGCAAGGAGACAAACTATCTCAACATAGACAGAGGGATTGACCCATAGCTAGTGTCGAGGGTGGCATAGTGCATCGCCCCCAAAAAATCCCCTCTAAAGGCCTCAACGATCAAGAGAGAAATGCAGGTTGAAAGGAGAACAAAGAGGGATGTGCAGGTGATGGAGATGGTCGGGACCCCACTCAATACAAATTGGAGGCAACACATACAGTTTACCTTGTTCCCCCCCAAAAAAAGGAACCCCGAGGGAGGTGTTTCTCTAGACCCTGGCGATTTAGAATTGAATACGAGCTACATGGAAATTGCGGAAGCCAAGAACACACCCACATGGGTTGCGGTCCAATTAGTTGAAGTAAGATGATAACAAAGGAGTTAGCCCATGAGAGGCCAACCATCATTGAAGAAGAGTCCATGGCACTTCATCACTCTTCTTCATGTCAGATATGACAAACAATCCAAAAAGATCCATATAGAGATAAAGGATAAAAAGGTGATGGAGAAATGGAGCTTTGAAGTTAAAGTCAACGACTTGAAACCTTCAGGAGTTCTCAAGTTTAATCAGGCTACAGGTGAAGCTCTATCTCACTCAATAACATGGTAAGAAATAGAAAACGAGAGATTAAAGAAGAGGGTAAGGAAATTCAAAGATGCCCTTAACCCAAAGCCATTATTTGTAGAACCATTAGCTCTGATGGTTCTTGAGGAGGTCCCTGAAGAAATCGCTGGATCAAGCTCCAAAGTCACTAAGGCTGCAAAATTGCTTGTAGGTGTTAGAAGATATGTAGTTGAAAATATTGATAAGAGATTCAACATTATGTGGGAAGCTTGGAAAATAACTACCGAAGCTAGTATCATAACTGGAAGGATTCATGATGTAAGGGAATATATGCAAAAGGATATGCGGGACGATGAGCATTTCTATAAGAATGTAGTAAGTACATTTGTTGCGAGAATATCAAGTATGGACGATCTTGTGAGACAGAAGCAACCTTCCTTCTAAAAGAAGGCTAAAGAAAATACAAGATCGCTGATTGGGGATAATAGATACTCTCTAGAAATTGAGCGTCACCTACAATTCCCTGATGGAAAAGAAAAGTACATTATTTTTAAAAATTTCTTGATATTGTAAAGGAGCTAGAAGGTCCCCTTTTAATAAAAGACTCGATCTTGTTAAGTAAGGATCATGTGGAAACATAACTTGATGTACTAAGGGTTGCATGGGGAGACAATTTGATGATCTTGCAAACTTTCCAGAAGAAGAGCTCTAACAATGGTTGGTCAGTTTTGTGAACGATAATGAAGATCAATCATCCATAGTGCATCAACAAGGGACACGTTGAAGAGCATTGAAGATGAGTTATTCGAAATCAAGGTAAACCAAGAGATAACCATGGCACTGTTATGTGACTATATTCAAGAGTGGCTGAGTGATGCGTTAAAAGAAATCGTTAACCCACCGTAATTTTGAATATCGAAGAAACAATTGTGATGATTCCATTGGACATGCTCCCTCTTATATAAAGAATGCAAAAGAGTCACACAAGGTTTCTTCTCTTCTTTCATTTTTGTGAGTACAAGCTTGTTTGAAGAAACTCTTATTTCTTTACTCTCCCAATTTGCAAATCACCCAATCTCGTATTCAAATATTGCTGTGTCTTCCAGGTTGTCTCTTCCCGATATATGGTCCACAAGAGACCCATCCCAGCCCACTAGGGCGAACACATTTCCTACTTCTCGTTTAAATATCACAGATATGGTGTAGTGCCTAGTTGTTGCACACATTTTATTTGATATTGAACATTCAATTTGTACTTTTTGATATCCCACAGAGAGCTACCTTGGAGGATCATAACTTTTGTGGTTTCAAACTTTTGTTTATGCATGAAATCTCGAGAATGAGTGTCTTTTACATCCCTATGATACAAATGTTGCTAAATCGTTTAAAGTTCTCTTAAAGGCCCATCTTTGTTGCTCTTTGTTTTGTATGTTTTTCTTCAGATAAATTGTCATGTCTTGCCATGATATGGACACAGAGATGATACAATGTCATAAGCTGTTTTCTTTCCTTATGATTTAAAATTTGTTTCATTCATCTGTTCTTTTCTTGTTCCACTCTTAGGAATTATTGTGATGAATGATAAAACCATTGTTTATAAATCTGGTCATTGTTTTATTTGAGTGAGAAATAGAGGAGCACCACCTCTTTAAAAATGCAGAGGGTATTTTTGAATTTCCATAAAAATACCCTATGAAGTTGTCTCTTGTCCTTAAAAGGAAAATAGATCATCAGGTCCATCAGATGGACATGAAGAGTGCCTTCCTCAATAACGATTTGCAGGAAGAGGTCTACATGTATCAGAGTTTTCATTGTTTAGGGAAGGAGCATTTGGTTTGCAAACTGAAGAAAACTCTATATGATTTGAAGCAACCACCCAGGGTGTGTTACATCGAGATTGACAGATACTTGGATAAGCATGGGTTCCAACAGAGTCCTTCAGATTCCAATATGTATGTCAAAAGAGTTAGTAATGATATCAGTCTTTTGGTCATATATGTAGATGATATCATTATTACAGGGAGTGAGGAAAGTGATATAAAACATATCAAATCCAATATCAACAAAACTTTTGAAATGGTCGTTTTAGGCCTCCTACACTACTGTCTAGGTGTAGAAGTTTAACAAACATGTAGCAACATTTTTGTCTCACAAACAAAATATGTTAGGAGTTTGCTTGATAGGGTTCAAAATGACAAATTGCAAAATTTCATCTACGCCTGTGGAGAAAGGGCTGGAACTTTCAACCAAGATTGATTGTAAGGTAGTTAATGAGTTAGTATACATACAACTAGTGGGTAGCTTGATATATCTTATAGACTTGTTGAAGATTGAAATCGTTTAAATTTTCAACAACAACATCATGAGGATAAATCCCCCTTCGTTTTTAAAGAGGTGGTGCTTCTCTGTAATTATATTACCAAAATTATGAAAATACAGTTTTAAAAAATAGTATAATCACAAAAAAAGAATTCCTGAGAAAGGGACTAGGAATTTGTCAAAAAAAAAAAATACATCTTTACAATATGATACAAAAATAAAGGCAATAACATATAAGATTATCAAATTTCTCACATCCATCACAATATAGATAAGATTGGTCATATTCTAAGACAAAAAATATATAAGGCTAGTATGCATAGAAATTTAGACGAGTATTGCATTTAAAACTGAAAAATATTATGATGAACACACTCCAAAAATATCGTACTAAAAGATCTCAAGGTTTGAGAAATCATTAAAGTTATGCACTGAAATAGTTCTCCTGGGAGCTCAAAAATAAATATCTGGTGTGACATTGAAATGTAAAGTGTTCAATAAAATAAAAGGCATTTGTCCAAATGGACTGGGATTAGGTTCCCGTGGACCTTTAAAATGAAGACTTGGACCTGGAAGAAAAGATAAAAACCATTAGAAATCAACTTAGAGTTTTCATTGAATGAAAATACATGAACTGGATGGTTTTTAAATGAGAAGCAAGGAGGATGAGAAGTTATGAAAATGACCACTTGACTTACAGTAATGGATTATCTCTCTGTTCATTTGTTAACTGAAATGTCTTTTATAACTTATTTGGCTCGAATTGCCTGACCGATTATATCTGTTTTTTCTTGATATGATTATGTAAATTTGATTAAAACATTTTTTTAACCAATTTTCAATGTATTATCTCATAGGTGCAACTGTTATCTTTTGTCTAAACTTTGATATCAAATAATTCTTTTTCAAGATCTTTAAAATCCATTGTGAGTTGGTGGAGAGTATCTTCGATATCATCATTCTTGTTTACATAACAAACTAGCCAACCCTCTACTTCTGTTTTGAGTATTTAGTCAAGTCATTAAACCTTTCCGCCGATGAGATTGTTAGGGTGTCAAACTTTTCTTTAATTTGTTCTTTGGATAGAAGTATTAAGTTGATTATTAAATGTGGGTCCTCCATGTCTTCAACTGACCTAGTTAATTTAAACTCAACTAACTTTAAGAACAATTCACCTCTTTTTGATCTAATGACATCACATTCCGCTAACTTTTCTTTTATACATTGAATTCTCTTCACTGAACATGCTTTTAATTGCTTTAAACATAGTGTTGAAAGAAACTTTCACTGAAATTCACTAAAGCTTGAAACCTTTGTGATGAAAGTAGCGACAACTCCTTTATAAAATTCTTCATCATTTTCCAAGTCCGCTTGGAGATATTGCCTGAAGTGTGTCATCCTCGAACCTAAAGAGATGAAGCTGGTTTCCAACTCCCAAGTTTCAAGAATCAAAGATATTCTTTTTGGATGTTGTCACCAACATATTTCATGATCACAACTAATAGGCTTGACGTTCCTTTCAATCTTGAGCTCGACTCTGGTCTATCTTCCAGAGTCTTCAATGGTTGGATAGTGGTGATGGGACTAACAAACAAAGGTGGTGGCATCAATGAACTTTCTAATTCTCTTATTTTTTCCTTCAAAATTGCATTCTCATTTTCTAAATTTCCAATTGAAGATTTCAAGGATTCCCCTACAACTTCATAGAATTCCATGACTTTAGAGGGTGGAACCCCTTGAAAATCAAGTTCTGAATTCCACTTCTCATGATTTTTTTTATTCTTTGAATTTACTTTTTCAATGATTAATTTTCTTGAGTTTCTATTGAATAAAGCACGATGCATGGTAAGAGATTATTCTTCAAATATAATCGGCTCTTGGGTAGCCAATTCTCTTGCAACTGTTTTGCTCTCATGTAGTCTCTGTTCCTCACCTACAACCTCTATCTCTTCAACATTCATGTCAAGCTCCATATCTTTTGGACCAATTTCATTTTCAGGTACTGCTTCATCTTCCCCCTCTTTGTTTGTATCTTTTTTTCTTTTACTGACCATCGAGAGTGTGTGTGACTTATCAAGATTTACCTTCGGAGGGTTTTGGTCTCCTCCATCATCAGAATTATCAATTCAAGACTTCTTCTGTTCTTGGATTGAAATTTTTGGTTTTCCTTTGGTTGAACTGTTTTTAGGAAATGTTCGAGGATCGATAAATTATTTCATTTGTAACCCGTCCTTGTTGTCTGTGATGCTCATTGGTACTGACCACAATATTAATATCATATTGCCCTTTTTCAACAGACAATTCTTGAAGATTTTGATTGTCATCCTCTCCTTCTTCGAATAAAACTGTCTTAAAAAACACCATGTTGTATCCCACTAATGTCATGTGTGTCATGAATAGTTGATCAGGGTCGAAACCCTTGATCTCATAAGCTTGCTTGACGTCAAATAAATCAAAATGAGTTGAAGTTTCATCTAAATGGGTAGTACGTTTCACAGTAATTTCCCTAATCTTCCATAGTAAGGGGATAAATTGTTTTTTCCTCTTTTCATTAAAAAAGTGTGCCCAAAACTTGTACTGTACATACTTCAACTATGAACAATCTGTCAAAAACACAAAATTGTAGAAGTGAAGGATTTTCATGTGAGAAACAAAGTCTAATGATATTGAACCATCCATAGCTTTGAAGCTTCCTTTTCTGGCTAGGGACGATGCAACCTCTAGCGACAACTTTGATGTGTTAGGACCATAAATTAATCTTTTGAAATAAGAAACAAAAACATTGTGTACTTGATAAAATTTGTATGCAACTTTTTGCTTCCAGAGTGTAGGGTGCCACACTTGTACATGGTCAGCTTTATATTTAACATTTTTGGCCATGGGTATGCCCTCGAACACATGACATTAATTCATAACGAAAATCAAATCGGAAGACATGCAAAACCTTTAACTTTTGTGAAAGTTTCCAAGCTGAAATGATAATTCACTCGAAATAATTGACAAGTCGAAAATGACGTTCCTATGAATTGAAAAATGCAATATATATAAAGCAACCTTGGGGACAATAGTTGTGGACTCCTGTTCGATTATCCTTGCAAATAACCATGCCATTTCTTTGTAGGGATTCTTCAGTGAACATACCTGAATATTGGAGAAGTCTTCAGGAAAAACTGACGGATCTTCAAGGTAGCTCTATAAAAGTTTGGTTCCTCTATTTTTTGTCTTAAGAAAATTTTCGGCTTAAAAACTCTTGAAAACCATGGTTGTGGTTCATGGGGTTTGAACATTGTTTTGAAAATAGAGGGGGCTAGAGAAATAGGTGTTTCTCCTTGCAATTGAATGATTCTTCTTTCCTTATCAAACTTATCAACAAACCAAAAAATCAATTCCTTGAAGTTGTATACCTCTAGCACACACCCTTCTAATTTGATTCCAGATGTCCATATCTTATTCAAAATCTTCTTTGGGGGTGGTAACACAAAATAGTATCTGTAAGCATGTGACCATTGAAATCTCTGATCTTCTCATCCCAAAAGATTTATGGTATCTCCGCAAAATTGTTCTTTTCTTCGAGTTGGCATATTAGCCAAGGTGACACACTTAATAATAGTTCTTCAAGTTGCCAGTATCAAAAAACACTTGTTACGTTCAAAAGCTCTTAATTCAAGGACTTAAATGATAACTCATATTAACATTTACGGAAGGTTTCCTTGAGAATCTCTTTATTAATAACTATATTAACAATCATATGAGTGGGAATGATTTCTGGAAAGAGTGATTTAATGCAAGTTGGGAAATGTGAATGGAAAAGGCATAAAGTGTTTTAGTGTCGCATAGTGGTGGATGATCGGGGGGATGGATGGGAAACATAATGAGATAGTGAATGAGTGGGATGATAGGGACGATGGATGAGAGACACAATGGACGATCATGATCACAAGACAACATATGAGCAAGACAATGAGGTGACAGAGTAAAAGGAAAGGTGCTCCGCACCCACAGATGGATGCCCCCTATCAACAAAATTTCTAAGGGTGAATAGTGCTACATGGAGGTCACAAAAGTTACATAAGTGTTATGAACCCATGATGGTCTCTAAAAGTTAGGAGGAATTCTAGGAAAGAACTATACAAGGAGGAATATAAAATATTTTATCAATTCTTGTTGGTCAACAACTGGCTCCAACTATGGGATAGTAACACCTTGCGGGTTACTAAGAATCCATAATTCTGGTCCATTGGGCTATGGAGTCATCCCAATCCATTATATTGATCCAACAAATGATTATTGGAAAAATTCATTGACATAACATTATTATATACATGAGACAACTAAAAACCTACCTACCGATGCTACTTATAGAGAAATGCTACTCTCAAGTGTAAGCACATTTCCAATGTAGCCATGTACATAGCCAACTTATTTGATTACTCCCAACCATGATTGATAATGTTGTTTTATTGTCCATGTTATGGACTTGATTAATAACCATCTTTGAATCTCTTTCTCTAGCATCATATTTTGAAAAAGAACCAACAAAAGACATCATCCACGATCCTATGAATGAAATCAAACTGCTTATTTCAACTATTACATCAAATAAATTTTCCATTGCTTTCATTTCTTTCTTTTTGAACAGAACAATATTTTTCTTCTATGGTATTTCCAAAAATGGAAAATTTATTTTCAACTCCTTCATATCTTTAATAACATTATAATTCATCTTTTATGATCCTTTTACATCATTATATTTTTCTAGAGTAGAGGTACATAACCAACTCATCTGATTACTCCCAACCATGATTGAGAATGTTGTTTTATTGGCCATGTTTCGGACCTGATTAATAACCATCTTTGAATCTCCTGCTCTAGAATCAGATTTTGAAAAAGAACCAACAAAAAACACCATCCACGATCCTATGAATGAAATACATTTGCTTCTTTCAACTATTACATCAACGAAATTTTCTATTGCTTCCATTTCTTTCCTTTTGAACAGAACGATAATTTTATTCTGTGGTATTTCCAAGAATGGAAAGTTATTTGCAACTCCTTCATATCATCAACAAAATTATAATTCATATTTTCTGATCCTTTTACATCATTGTCTATTTTTGGAGCAGAGTTTACATGTATAACACTTGTTTGAGGAGGAACAACTTATGATATGGAAGATCTTGGTAGTTTGTTTTGGAATTCAAAAATATTTGGATATTTTTCTTTATATCTAGTTTGGACAACGTTTTCTTGAAAATGTCGGTCTTCATTTCTACATTCATCTTCTTCGATCCAATCTCCTTTTGAAAATAATAATGGATCAACATCCATTTCCATGGATTCTAGCACTCTTGTAGAAATTTCATTATTATATTATTGAAAAACAAGTCTTTGATTCTCTTCCTTGAGAATTTGATCAAAATCTTCTTTCAATATCACCGCATTTGGATTTTGAACACTGGGGGCCCTTGACCTAGGGGCTTAATCGTTGATATTTTTATTTCTTTTTGGATAATTTATTATTTCCTGTGTAGGAAATGGAGCATTTTGATATTCATGCCTTGGACTTTGATCATCATTTTTCTGTAAATGAGCTATTTCATTTTGCATTTGGTTAATGATTCTTTTTAACTGATCAATACGAGTGTCTTGACAAGACTTCTGAGTGTCTTCAAAGATATTTGTTAGATTCGGTGGTTGCTCTTGAAAGATTCCTCTTCCAACCCATCGCTCTTCAACTACTCTTGAAGTAGATGGAACTTGAGATGACAATGATAAATCTATCATCTGCCTTTGAACTTTACCAAGTATGATTTCATGATCAACTTCACTTTTTATCATGAAATCTTCCATTTTAGTTGCTCTTCTCATTGATTCTTCCAAAGTTGTGATTGATGATGCTTTTATTGTATATTTCACATTTGAAGGAATTGCATTCATAGAACACTTGAAAACAACTGTATCATTTAGGTGATGATTTTGTTGAATTTGATGGAGAGTCTTGAAAAATATTGAATTAAAATATCTGATTCTTTCAATATTTTAGAGATGAACACGAGTAAACTATGTCAAGAGAGTATGATATGCTATAGGAAAATCAAACGTCGTCATGAATACGTTTTCCATGTCATAAAAAAAACTGATTGTGTTTTCTGGAAGAGAAAGGTACTAGTCATAGGATGGACCAACTAATGTTTGGAGAAAGAGTCTCACAATCACATGATCGTTCTCAATCTAATATATATCACAAGTGGAAAGGAATTGATCCAAATGCTTTTCGGGATCCATGATCCCATCTCCAAAAAAATTAAGAAGAACACCTTGAGGAAGAGTAGGCATTTGATGTCACTCTCCATGCAAATTCAAAGCACTAGATCTTATCCTTCTTCTTGGAATTTTTTGTCCTTCATTTCTTTGCTCTTCTCTATCTGCCATTGATTCTGAACTTTGATTTTCAAAAATATTTCCTTTACTTATTTTCAAAAATAATTTGTATAGTTCCAACTCTCAAATCTTTATTGCTGTCTTCTTTGTCTTTGAGCCTCCACAATTTCTTCTTCACATACAAGGGCTTGCCACATTCTTTTCAAGCTCTTCTTGACTTCTTCTTGTCATTAAATTATGCAGATGATGTAGAACACTTCTTTAGTCTTCAGGTCCAATTTGTATTTGAGGCTGATTTGGATCTATTTGGGTCATTCAATTCTTTCTGGTATGTGAAACCAACCTTTTGTTGTCCCCAGTATGGTCGCCAAAAATGTTGATGATTGAAATTGTTTAGAGTTTCAACAACAACATCATGAGGATAAACCCCCCTGCATGTTTAAAGAGGTGGCTCTCTTCTATAATTATATTACCAAAATTATGAAAATACATTTTTCCTAAGAGTGTGTGTGACTTATCAAGATTTCCCTTCTGAGGGTTTTGGTCTCCATCATTAGAATTATCAATTGAAGACTTCCTCTGTTCTTGGATTGAATTTTGTGGTTTTCCTTTGGTTGAACCGTCTTTTTGGGAATTGTTCAGGGGTTGGGAACTTATTTCATTTGTAACCCGTCCTTGTTGTCTATGATGCTCATTGGTGTTGAGCACAGTCTCAATATCATCTTTCCCTTTTTCAACAGACAACCCTTGAGGATTTCGATTGTCATCTTCTCCTTCTCCAAATAAAACTTTCTTGGAAAATGCCATGTTGTATTCCACTAATGTCATGTGTGTCATGAATAGTTGATTAGGTTCAAAACCATTGATAAGGGGATACATTGTTTTTTCCTCTTTTTATCGAAAACTTGTAATGTTTACATACTTCAACCATGAGCAATCTGTCAAAAACATAAAGGGTATAAGTGACGGTTTTTCATGTGAGAAATAAAGTGCGATGATACTAAAATAGTCCATAACTTCTAAGTTTCCTTTTCCATCTAGGAAAGATTGAGCCTCCACCAACAACCTTGATGTATTAGGATCATAAATTAATCTTTTGATCGAAGAAAGAAAAACATTGTGTACCTGATAAAAGTTGTATGAATCTTTTTTTCTTCCAGAGTGCAGGGTACCACACTTGTATAGGGTCAACTTTATAGTTAACCTTTTTGGCCATGGGTAGGTCCTTGAACACGTGACATTAAGTCACAGTGAAAATCAAATAGCAAGACATGTAGAACCTTTTACTTTTTCTAAAGTTTCCAAGATGAAAGGAGAATTGACTCAAAATAATCCTTGACCAGTTGAAAATGACATTCTCATGAATTAAAAAATGAAATATATACAAAACAACCTTGGGGACAATATCTGTGGAATCGTATCCGATTATATTGGAAAATAACCATGCCATTTATTTGTAGGGATTCTTCAGTGAACATACCTGAATATTGGATAAGTCTTCAGGAAAAGCTGATGGATCTTCAAGGTAGCTCTGTAAAAGTTCAATTCCTTCGTTTTTTGTCTTAATTCTCAACTTCAGCACCGTTGAAAACCATGGTTTGTTCAAGGAGTATGAACATTCTTTTAAAAATAGAGGGGGCTAGAGAAATATGTGTTTTTCATTGTAATTGAATGATTCTTCTTTCCTTATCAAACTTATCAACACACCACAAAATCAATTCCTTGAAGTTGTATACCTCTGGCACACACCCTAGTGATGAAAATCTGAATGTCTATATTTTATTCATTTTTTTTTGGGGGTGGTAACACGGAATAGTTCCTGTAAGCTTGTAACCACTAAAATCTCTAATTTTCTCGTCCCCAAAGATTTATGGTATCTCCAAAAAATTGTTCTTTTCTTCGAGTTGACATATTACTCAAGGTGACAAACTTAACAATAGTTCTTCAAGTTGCTATTATCAAAAAACACTTGTTACATTAAAAAGCTCTTAATTCGAGGATTTAAATCGTATCAACATTTATAGAAGGCTGCCTCAAGAATATCGTTATTAATAACTGTATGAACAATCATACGAGTGGCCGTAATTTATGGAAAGAGTGATTTAATGCAAGTTGGGAAACACAAACATGAAATGGCATGAAGTTTTTAGTGTCATATCTTGGTGGATGATCAGAAGGATGGTCGAGCATGATGATGGGATAATGGACGAGCAGGACGATCGGTATCGTGAGACGACGAACGAGTGGGAATATAGACTATCGAGATCATGTGACCGCAGATGAGTGGGACAACGGGGTGACCGAGTAAAAGGAAAGGTGCTCCACACTCACATATGGATGCTCGCTTTGAACAAAATTTCTAAGTGTGAATAGTTCAGGATAGAGGTTGTAGAAGTTACATAGAGTGTTATGAACCCGTGATGGTATCCAAAAGTTTTTTAAAATTTCCTAAGTTTGGAGGAATTCTAGGAACGAACTATACAAGGAGGAATATAAAATATTTGATCAACTCTTGTTGGTTAACAAGCCTCTACACCTGATTTGAGTTTCGTTGTGAGATTCATTTATAGATTCATCAAAATGCCCCGAAATGAGTGTTGAGATATGTGAAAGGGACACTTGAATTTGAAATTCTATACATCATAAGAAAATACCCTCAACTATGTGGCTATATAGATTCAAATTGGGCAGGTTCCGTCGATGATAGAAAAATCCACTTATGGATATGTTTCCAGTCTTGGCACGAGTACAGTCACATGGACCAACAAGAAAAAGCATGCAATATCAGTTTCATCGATAGAAGTAGAATATCAAGGAGTAGTGAAAGGAGCATGTGAGGAAGTTTGGCTCAGGAGGAAACCTTCAGATATGCAAATGCAACAAATAGAGCCAACACCCCTATTATGTGATAATCAATGGGTGATCAAACTTTCCAAGGATCCAATATTCCACGAGTGTACCAAACATGTTGAGGTACATTACCACTTCATTAGACAACTTGTAGAGTATGGATCTATCGAGTTGCGGTACTGTCCTACAAAGGAACAAACTGCAGACATTCTCACCAAGTCTTTGTGTTTAGAAAAATATGTAAAATTCCAGGATAAGCTTGGTGTAGTTAGTAGATTGACCATTAAGGGAGGGTGCTAAAGTAAATATTAGCTTATAATGGTCAATTATATATTAGACTTATGCATTAATAAATTCAACTCGACTTTAGATTATTTTATGCTTTTATGTCTTATTTCACTTTATTGTGTTTCTTAGTCTATCCCACATTCATAAAGTGGATTGACTCAACTTAATTGTAATCATAGATAATAAAGCTTTCTCTTTCTCATTAAGTAATACAATGCGGATAACTCTTTCGAGTTATCTTGGTTTTCTTATGTGCTCGATTTCCATAATACTCCACTCATTTAGTGACATGTCATTAGTTTGAGTAAGTAATAACTGTTAATTAATTAATAACATGGTGGGTCCCAACCAACACTAACAATTTAAACATTATAAAAGTGGGCCAACGAACAAAAAAGCTTGTATAGAATAAGTTGTCTTTTCACAATATTTTCATCCATCATGACTTAACGATTCAAACATTATATAAATGCGTTGATGAACAAAATAACTTGTACATAATAAGTTGTTTGTGCACAATATTTTTTGCATCTCCTTAATCCATCATTACTTGTAACCTCCTCATTCATTATGTCGTCTCTGACAACTTTATGTGAAATATGCACTTACAATATTCTCTCAACATCCAAATAGGTTTCCCCATATTTTGTGTTAGGGGAGAAAAAATGTTTAATGCAATGATATGGTGATTTGGAGAAAGAGAAAGAACAACGAGACTAAATTCTGCATTCGACATGTGCAATGTAGAAATGAAAATAAGGGAAGAACAACTCGGAAACATGGCTCTACAATCCACACTGGATGTGGTGATGCAGGAATGCAAGAACTTGACCATGGGAAAAAGGAGCAACAAGACTTTCCACATAATAGAAAAACAACTTGGAAACTTGGCTCTACATTGAATGTAGCTATGTAGGAATGAAGGAACTTCAATAATTAGATAAGAGAATCCCCAACTCTTTGGAAAGTAGAGGCCGTTTCTTTCAATCAAGAAAGTCAAGGGTGTAGCTAGAGGTCTATGAAGAGAAGGACTTGTTAATCCAAGCCATATGTTGTCAACCCAGAGGCTACTAGAAGATGTTATCATAAACTAAGAGACTTAATAGAGGAAATAACCCTTCCTCATTTATACCAAAGAGAAATGCCCTGATTAGAGGATAACCTCAATCATATTCTACGACGACAAGATAGTTCTCTAGTATTTATGGAGGGAACATCGATATTCCATGTACAAATGGAGTAAATCACTTGAGGGGAATAACTTTGGGGTTAAACAACTCTTATTCAGACCCAATTTTATGTTTAGGACCTATAGATGTTACTTGAGCTATCTATCTACCATTTAAGGTGAGGGCATTAGCGTTTGAAAGAGGATATAATGGAGCTGCCCTAGTCTTCTTTAAGGGAGCTATACATAGGCATGTTTTTACTTGATAAGTCTTATTGAGCTGACACTTTGACCATGGGAAGAAAGAGAAACAAGACTCTTTGCATTCCACATTCCACACATGAAATACAAAAATGTAGAAAATAAAAGAAAAACACCTTTTATTATCATCCTACTATTATATCCATATCACATAGGCTAGATATATATATTGATATTATGATAATATCTGTCAATATTGAAGACCAACACATGTAGAATCTTCAGAGGTTTGACAGATAGGTTGGAAAAATGTACTTTTTTTGTATAGTAATTAATAAACGAGTAGCTAAATTACCAAAAAAACCATCCATATACGCTTCACCTCATAACTAAATTTTTGTGGCCTTTTAATGTTGTGACCTTTAAGACTTGGGACATTTAGGCATTGAATAATTATTATCCGAACACCCCCTTCTCAATGGATATTCATATATATGGTGTCTACTTTAAATTCAAGTTTTTAATAAATTATTAGTGCCTTCATTATGTGTCATGCTTAGTTCAACTATGTCAACTCTAGCTGTTGCATCCAAATCTAGTCCCTTTCAATGTGTCAACTGGTCCAACACCCTTCATTGGGTGGATGCATAGAACATTCAACTTTATCTCTGCACTACTCTACCATGTTTTGATATGATAGTTGATGTTATCACACTAGATATTTACCATCCTATTATGACAGCACCTTCCAAGCGGGTGGAAAACCTTTGCAACATTGACTTAGTTTGGCTATATTACCTACTCTCTTTGGTGGTTTTTTGATAATAAGTTGTTTGACTACACAAATTTATTTCTTTATTGTTGCGCTTGGCTTCTTATAGAGATTTAACATCTACCACTATGGGTAAACAATTGTGAAAACCACTAGTTATATATGACAATGCCATGGTCATGAGTTATTCCTTGAAAATTTGGAAAAGGTTTATTACATGCCCAACTCCTACATGGGTACTCCTTACCACCCCACATGCAATCACCTCTTAGAGGTTAAATCTATATTTTAAACTCTGCAAAATGGTTTAGACAACAAATTTTGGATTCACCATTGTAGCCTCATTTTGTGTACTATAAATAACACACTAGCACTATTTTCTCATGCCAATAATACAACATTTCACTTTTGTTCATAAATCACATGTTGATGACGATTATGAAAATGTGTTAACATAAATGATACACATAAATCATTCAAGGACCACTTCAATCATTAATTTTTTTTATTATTAGTAATTAGTTGTATGTGGATCTTCCCTTCCCTCCCTTTAGTGCCCTTGACTGTAACATCCCCATTATAATCCTCAGTTTAATTAATGATTATGTAGATATAATGTGTGGCTACGACCAAAGCAATGTAATATGCGAATTGTATTTCTTTGTTTTATTAATAAAATGTGATGCCAATTGCTAAGGGGACATGGAAAAGAGATGGGGGCTGAATTAATCTACAAGAGAGGGGAGTGTCTAGGATAATGACCAAGAGGGGTCCAAGGGGGAAATTACCCATGTATATTAATTTAACCCATTTTCCTAAATTTGCTATTTCTATATGAACCTTCCCATTTCTGATTGAGTGTTCCCAAAGCCAATCAATGAATACATGTAAGAGGGTGGGTGTGAGTGGTCACATCCCAAAGTTATTGGGCACATGGGGGTGGAGTACAATCAACTTTTGGAATAGCGTGAGTTAAGAAATACAATCCAAAGAGAGGAAATTCGTATGGGTTGGGACAACAATTTTTTAGTTAGTCAAGTTTGGGCATGGTAAATATGTAGACATAAAGAAATAGAGCTTGAAGCTGGTGCATCGATCGAGGGCGAATTATAGAGCATGTTGGAGCGTAATTGGAGCGAATTGGAGCTGGAAAATTGAAGAGCCAGGTTGTCAGGTTTGAAGAATGAACTCCTGAGTGAGTTGCACTAAAAAAATAAGTGGTTGCTGTTGGTTTGCTGATAGTTTTCCTAGCAACAATTTCCCTTGAGTTCCTAGTTGAGGGATTCCTAGATTCCCATGCCAGAGATACCCTGATAAATGAATGGGATGCTCGAGGAACTGGGATCAATGAAGGGGTACATTCCTTGGGTTGGACATGTAAAGAGGAAGAGAGCTGGTGGAAAATCAAGATAACTGTAGGAGAATATCAGTTGGGTTGAGAGTTTTATGAGCTGTGAGTGGACTGTGAGAGACCACCCTCTTTTTTGGATTGCTAGCCTCAAATTGGGGGCGAATGGCTGTTGAGATTTGGAACAGTCAGTCTGTGGTTGGGTGGAACATTCGTCCCAAGCAGTTGGTTGCACAATTGTTGTGAAAAGATAAGTGTTTTATCTTGCTGTTGTGTTAAATTATGTGTTTAATTGTTGTGCATGAACTCTGTGTAGTTGGAAGTGATTTATATGCTGTTGTAATCACTTGTTTAACCACATTTGCTGTTTATTATTAACATGCTATAGATGATTCTATTTTGTGGTTATAGACAATAGCTAAATCTATTTTAAATTGTAGTTGAAAGCTACACGAAATGAGTTAGTTCTGTAAATGAATTAAATTAGTTAGCATGAATTTTATTTTTATGTATATTCCACACCGTAATGTCCTTCAGATGGGCTAGGGGAAATTACATTGACCAATGTTTCAAAGGAGCAGTTTTATTTTATTTTATATTTTTTTGGTAATTTTTTATTCTATTTATTTTTTAAAAATATTATTGTGTTTTTTTTTTTTTTTAAATTGTTTTTCCTGATTTTTTTTTTCTTTATTATGTTTTTAATTTTTCACCANATTGTTTTTCCTGATTTTTTTTTCTTTATTATGTTTTTAATTTTTCACCATTGAATGTTTTTTTTTTGGTAATCTAGTCAACCTTAGTATTAATATGGTACAAAAAGGAGTACATACAACACTACTTGTTTCCTACCACCTGAGAAACTAGAACCACTTGAGTGACAATATATCATTGTTTCCATCATAAAAAAATCATTAATGTCTTGCATGCTAACCATAAACTGAAATAACTATTTACTATCAAAAGAAAACCAAACATAAATTAGTGATGGAAAAGGTAGTTGTTGCTCCCCCTTTGTAGAGACCAATATAAACAATAAATATTACGCTAGAGGTCCATCCTCCTGCTTTAGGCAACCTCCCTTGCAATTTTTCTTCTTTGGCTCCTCATCCACTAGGATGGGATTAGAAGGAGTACCTTCATAAGCTGGGGATAGGTTGGTGTTCTCCGTGGGGATGCCTTGAAAGTATGCAAGGGGTATTGACATAAATTTCAATATTGAATATTTCCCTATAGAGAGCATTAAATTTCCAATCCATGACATGTAACTGTCTATGCCTCTTTACTTTTTGCTCCATCTTATCAACCTCCCTTTTCATATCCTTAGAAAATTGAAGTTGGAAGTTTGAGGAAACCCTCGTAGAATCCAACATAGCCCTGGTTAGGTGCCAAGGAGTATTGAAGGGAGGGGAAGAATTAGGTACTATAGGAGTGCCTTTGCTGGTATTCCTCCTATTGTATACATGACCAACAACATCACTAATAGGTTTCATGATTGTAGGATGAGTAAGACCACAAATTGAAAAGAAACCACTTGAAACAAAGATTATTTGGAAGAGTACTTACCACAACAGAAATCGAGTAGTAAACCACATTGCAAACCTATAGAGAGGGAGAGCCCAAGGGGGAGGATGGTCCAATTTTTAGAAGGAGACCAAGCTTTTGAAACCATGGGAAAGGATTCACCATAAGTAGATGATCAATTCGAGAGTTATCAGCCCAAACACATAGTATTCCAAGTCAAGCCATCAAAATGTCTTTATGATTATAATGGGGTTTTTCAATGAAATCATGAGGAATTTCCATGCCCATGTACCTATTTTGAGAGTAGAGGTGAACCAGTGATGTAGTGTTCGACTACTTGGAACAATTGACAAGTCAAGTTTTGAGTTGTCAAAGGCTAAGGTAGTCCCAAACCCAACAGGGAAAATACCTTGAGAGCAAGGTTTTGGGTGAAATAAGGTGGAAATTCAAGTAATTGAGGTGTGGGCGAGGGGGATGCGAAGATAGATCCAATAACCAAAATAGAGTAAATGGGTACTTCCACCAAATGAATTTTATACCTTTTTAATCTAGAATCAAATTGCTAGCTATCCAATAGAGGCAGACTACAAAAACCACAGAGAGCCAAATAAAACTAGAAATAGAGTGATAGGGAAGGAAAATCGATATGCTAACCAACCAAATTCAGTTACAACTACAAATGTTATTCTTGGAACTAGAGTTGTTTCCCTAGAATTGCTTCTAGTAGCATTTCCCAACCAAAACCTTGCCAATTTTGGAATTGGGTTTGGGCATAAATTGTAGCAATCCTGTTTTGTGCATGATTACTAGGAGTCTCCTCAAATTGAGCTCACAATGGAGTGAATGGCTATCTGGATACTCAAAATTGGAGTATGAAGCTGTCATTCATTCACCACCCTACAAGGTCATTATGCCTCTTGTACTCCACTAATTTGGGGGAGCTTCTAGGCACATGGGAGATGCCCTAGAGCCTCTCCTTAACTTGACACTTCATAATCATGCATAGGACCCTATTCAAGTGTTTCACTTTTGAATGCTGTTTGTGAGGTTTTTTTAATATTTTTTTTTAAATTTTTTTCTATTTTATATTATTATTGTGAATATTTGTTTTTTCCTTTTATTTTTAATTTTTTTAATTTTGATATATATATTTTTAAAACTTTGTGATTAAAATGTACAATATTTTTTTTCTCGTTAAATCATGTTTTTTTTAGGGTGATTTTTATTTATATTTATCATTATTAATATGGTAATGTTTTTTAGGATTTTTTTTTTTTTTTTTAATTTAAAAATTTAGAAACATTATCATTATAAACATAAGAAGTTATGTTTTTCAATTTTCGTCAAGAAGGGTGTCTATGAATTTGTTTGGATCAAGATATACTATCATGGTATTCAAAACTACAATTGGGGTCTTTGAGACTGTTACTCAACAAAAGATTAGCACTTTTGTTTAAAATCCAACAATTGAGCGCTAAAAAATAATTATGAAGAATGTTAGAGATTGGAAATTTGCATCAATTTAAGACAAAATGGACCATTATTGGTATGTTAAGGACATAAAAAACAATAATGGAGAAAATATGTATTTGTATTGTGCCGATTTTAAACACCCATAATCAAATTATCAAGTATTTGGTTTGTTACGAGATATATGTTTGGTGTTAAGAACAAAGATTTTTATGCACTCGAACAAGCCAAGACATGTGTTTAGATTATATATTGTTTCAAATTGTGCACCTATCATGCGATATGTCAAGAGAGGTGATGTAAGTTTGTTTATTCTTTGTTTTATATATTATTATAAGTACTATGATATTTTTTCTAATATATTTAATACCAAATTGTTATATTTAATTTTTAGAGGATTTTGCTATGTCATTTTATCCATTTTGGTAGAAATTTTTCTATAGAGGAAAATATCGTGGATGTCATTAATGCTTTTCATATCGATACAACACAAATAGTAAGGAAAAATAAACAAAGAGTACTAGAAGTTCATCTTTATGAGAAGAGACATAAACATAAAAAAAGGAAATCCAACAGATTAATAAGGTTAGAAAGGTCACATTTAAAGATTTGGAAACCCTAAATGAAGATGATGTCGACATTGGTTCCAATGATTTTTCCACTCTTACTCAAAAGAAGAAGAAACAACAGAAACACAAAAGAAATGTACTTGAGGATGTTCCCATTCCTATTGGTGATAAACAAATTGTAGATTTAGATGAAACTCATTTAAATCATAAGAGGAGGAAATCTGATGTTGTTGTTGATGGAGAAGCCATGGTTAGCTTTGCATATTACATTGAAAGTTTTGGGGGTAGGAAGGAAATCATAATTCCATGTGTTGATCTAGAGGATGATGTTATCAAAACAACATGAAATACCATTTGATATTGATTGAAGATGAACTATTTGGTTTTCAATGACCATAGATTTCAATTGAATGTAAATCAACATTATTGATCCATAGAAGGCCAAGAGAAATATCAAATTAAAAAGCCTTACCACTTTTATATTCACAACTTGAAAACATTGATGGGGTACAATCCATATGCACATGTGGTTGACTACTTGGTTTTTGTTGATTCAATGGAGGTTCCTAGTAGGGATGGATTTGATTGATCAAAATATTTTCACTATACATATCATGTAACTTGGAGAAATCATTTTGTAGAGGCTAGAAGAGAATTGATGCAAGAGTATTCCAATAACTCTCATTTTGAAATAGTCAAATGTATCATTTATGTTAGTTTAATAAATACAAAAGCTAAGTTATTGGCATGTGATCATAACATAGATTGTAAGGGTAGGATGTCCATGAAATTTATTCAAAGGGTTAGATTTATCCATAATAAATATCAATAAATATATGATGGGCATAGATTAAAGGTTGATGCAAGTTTTTAGAAGCAATGTTTACAGAAATAGGCTTCCCAACCGAGAAAGAAAGTGTGAAACAAAAAGGTTCAAAGGAAGTGATGCATTCAAAGTCGTAGATATATTTTTTTCAAGTGTGATTTGAAACTGGAAATACATGGGATTTGATTGATAATATATTTAGTTTTTCGAAGAATATTTGTATAAAAAAACAAAATGTTGAAAAATGTAAAACCTAGCATGTAGCACTAGTAAGATAAGTCCTAAAATCAAGAGTCTACCAGAAGAGATAACTACAACACCTTGGATATTAACGCAATAAGTGAACGATGAAACAATTATCAAAACCATATTCACATTTGTAAGGTCAAGACAATTATCAAGGAAATAAATTCCTAATGAGTTTTAGAAGTAAGTTTGTTGATTTATTTTTTATTAATGTTAGGTTTATACAATTTATGTTTTTAATTTAACATATCAATGATGCGTGTAACTTATTATAGATATAATTGTAACCTTGTTTATTCTGTTTATCTGGTCATAAGGTTTATATGAGAGCACACATGCAAATGGTTAAAATGTTGAATGAAGAGAGTTTAGATGATGTTAGACGAAACTATCTAGACTCAAGCTTTACAATAACTGTGAAATAATTTTTTGTTGCATTTAAAATGTATGTTGATTTATTATACTCTTTTTATTCATTTGTAGGTTAATTTATTTCTATTTTATTACTTATAGATATAAATATATATTTGTATTTTTCATAAAATATATCAAAGGGGAATACAAAGGGAGTACCAAAGACATTTAAAAGTTATATTCAAAGGGCCAAGTTTGAAATGCAAAGAAGGAAACGTCTTCAAAATGTTCAATTTGATGAGACTCTTGATCACTACATTTGGAATGGGATCGATACTATGCAATATCAAGTAGTATTGAGTATGAAAATATTGGAAATCTTGTTCCTAAAAATTACTCCCTAGTCACTGTAGATATCCCTCATAGTTACAATATTCAAAACATTGGTTATAATTGTGAGTCTTATACTTACCAAGCATTCAATAAAATGGCTATGGGATTTTTAGATGTGACAACATCACCATTTTGGAGATTTTTGGTTTTGCATTCAAGAACACAAACCTGATTAGTCTATCAACCTTTAAGGATAAATTGAATTCGAGGAAGCAAATTTATTCATAGGACATATAAACTGTATTATTTAATGTTTAAAGCTAGAAATCAATTTTAATTATTTACAGGTTAATTGAATTTTTATTTATTTATGGTACAGACACAACCCCAATTTTTGTAGTTCCAATAATGAACCATTTATGAGTGACATTGAAAGCATACATCTTGTATGATGTGTAAACGATGACATCTATGGTTATATTTTTATCAATGAAAAGATGGAGACACATATAATCAATTATTGACTTGTAATGTTGCATTTAGAAAACTAATACATAAGGAAAATGATTTGAAAGGAGAGATTGTAAATATTTATAAAAAACCACAAGCACTAATTAATTATTTTATAGATACATTTTTAAGTGAAAGAGATTGAAAATTAGGAAATGTTCTTGTGTTCAAGTAATATTTATGATATAATATATATGAACGCATACTTCAATATTTATCATTTTACTATTTATGTTTGTTTATGCTATTTTACTTAATACTAAAATATTTTTTCTAGGTTACAACACTTGGGGAAAACCCCCAAGTAATTCCCTTCATTTCGAGGATCGTACCCAGGGTAAACCATAGAATCATCAGGGAAAAATGCTGGTCAAGCCATTACAACAATATACTCATTATGAGCTCAACATGTCAATTGCGAGAATTGAACCTAGGTGGGGAGGATAACAATCATTCCTCCCAACTACCCAAGCTAAACATGTTGACTACATGTAACATGTTTCTTACACAAAGGAAGAAATTGCATATCCATTGAAAATGATACACTATAATCCAATTTTATTTAGCGAATAATTAATTCCATTGAACTCTTCTAGATGAAATACAATAAATTGGTTTGAAGAAATTTTTTTTTAGTGAATCATGTGTGGCAAAAATTTCAAAGGAGCTTCAACTACCATTGAAAGTGTTGGTTGGAAATGATTACTTTGGACAACTTATAGACATACAAGACCCAATGGAAGAGCATAATAATGTCCAAAAAAATGTTGTTCTTGTTGAAAAATATAAATTTGGCCTATTTGATATTATTGATTAGTTTTAAGATGTCCTCGAAGAACATGCTCAATTTAACAAATTATTGATAAGTTAATGTTTTTTTTTTTTAATTTAATTTTTTCCGAAGAAAAAAGCATAAATTTTATTTTATCTGCCTAAGAAAAGAAATTTACATTCTACATATACATGTCACCATGTATTTGAGCGTCATGACCATTCACCTTTTCAAAAAAGGGCACAAAATCCTATCAAGAAATATATGACCCTCTCCAAAAATGAGGGGCAAATAGGACTGCTGGGAGGAACCAACTTACATAGCATAAGAACCCCCAAAAAAGTACGCCCTCTTCTCGAGGGATATACATAACATCAATAAATTTTCCAAAAAATTGAATCCAAAAAGGGAGAGTTGATCACAAGAGGCTCCACTATCCTTGTGTTGAAGGATAAATACACGAATAAGATGAACCAAAGGAAGAGAGGTCTGAGAGAATAGATGAACAAAATGCTAAATCAGAGGGGTAGGCCCCTCGATTGCTTCAAACAGAGTTGGGCCCATTAAATTTATCGAATCATTCTGATACTCTAAACATTTCCAGTGCCCCATAACAATCTGCAGGCCTTGCTTAGAGAGAGAATCTGCCTCCCTGTTTCTTTCCTTGTAGACATTCTGAATGGAATATTTGTTAAGAGCATTAAGAATTCTAAATATTTCTTCAATCAAAGGAGTAAGAAAAATGTTTTGGCATCGTTGGGTCTTCTGGATCCAATTGATAACTAGCAAAGAGTCTCCAAAAATATGTAGGGAGGAAATATTTTTGTCCACCACAAAGAGAAGGAGGAGCGTTAGAGCCATTAATTATGTGTGGTTATTTTTACCCAACTCAAGACCCATGTATATTTTAAAAGTGTGGTTTTGTGCGAGGAAGAGAATGACTCCTCCTCCACAACATTCTTCGTTGATTTTATAGGCATCGTCAAAAAAATCCCAAGGATGAGACTGGTCAATAACTTCTTCAGAAATTTGTCTAGGCATTCTCACCTCTTTCTCTTGGGGGAAATGTGTCAGAATCTTGATCCCTTGGGATACAATAAGAACAAGAAGGGACAGATTCTCTTTGAAAATTGCAACACTTCTTGCAATCCAAATTCCCCATAATAGAATCAAAGGCATCTCTTTTATACTTTTATGAGTGGTGGTCGACAACCATGATTTCCAGGCTTCTTCGACCAAGTCTCCTTCCCATCGACATTCTATCTCAAATATTTTGGAGCATTCTTTCCAACATTGTCAAGAAAAAACACAATTTATGAATATATGATTGATGGAATCTTCGTCATTTTTACAGAGAGCACACCATCCGGGCCCTTTCACCTTACGAATTTTCATTCTATCCCACCTGGGAACCCTTTTCTTGATCAGGTACCACATGAAATTTTTTGCCTTTAGGGGGGATTTGACCTTCAAAATCCATTTCCACCACCAAGAAGGTTCTTTTTGTTGGAGTCCAATGATAAGATGTGAGTATCCCAGCTTAGGAGAATAATTTCCACTGGGTGCCAGCTGCCACACCAATTCATCCTCCATGTAGGAGAGTCGAATGTGTGCCCTTCGAAGGGATTCAATGTAATGGGCCCAAGCTTCATTGAAGAGAATATCTAACCCTACCTGAGCCACATTCTTCCAACCTTGACCCCATATGTTTGTTATTTCTTGAGATGACACTTAGTTTAGATAGTGGATACCATTGTCGTTCAAAATCTGTAAAAAATATTTTATAAGTCTATGATTTAATCCACTACCAGGCTACAAATTTACTCCAATCTTGACTTTATTTCCTCTTCCCACTTTCCAAGATAAACCATCCCCTATGACCTGAAAGGAGGAAAGGATTGCTTTCTGTTATCACATATAGTTGTCAAGGGAAACATGTCGTCCGTTTTCGTGGTCTGCACGGGAAGCATCAAAGGGGAGCGCTCAAAATGGTCTATTTGTGGGTTCAAAGCATGCAGGTCCAATATTTCAGAGTTGGAGATTCCAGGAGCAGTTCAATTCAGCGGCTCACGGGCGTTCAGAACCCCAAAATTGTGCAAATTATAGCGCCAAAGCAAAAGGTCCGAAGTCCCAAGGCCTGGAGCAAGCATGAAACGTTGATCTTGAGGGGGACAGGTGGCATCCGATCCAAGTGTTTGGGGAAATGAGCTTTGAGAGTTTTGAAATGAGAAACGCGCCAAGTTCCCGAATGGTCGAAGCCTGAAGTCCCGAAGTGTCGGAGTCCCAAAACGGCCGAAGTGCGGAAGTCCCGAAACGGTCGAAGTGCCTAAGTCCTGAAGCGCCAAAATGCCAAAGGCCCGGAATGAATCTGGACCATCTAGCAGCGGGGACACATGACAAAGATCCGTGAGTTTCGTGGGAAGCGCCAAAATGCCAAAGGCCCGGAATGAATCTGGACCATCTAGCAGCAGGGACACACGACAAAGATCTGTGAGCTTCGTGGGAAAGGCAAGTTTGAAAATTGATTTTCCCAGAGCTTGGAGTCCCGAAGAGGATTTCGATCGTCCGATTCCAGAAATCCACACATCGCTAGATCTAGGACTTCGGGTAAAAGCACAAAAAGTAAGCGAGGTTTGAGATTTGATTTTCCCGGAGCCCGGAGACCCGAAGGAGATCTCGATCGTTGATCGAGAAGGGAGTAGAAGGGCCATCGATCTAGTTGAAGGGGTCAAAGTCTCGAAGCAGGATAAAAACCATTGATTTAAGAGGACATGCGTCAATAGATCGCCAACTCTGGGTAAAAGTGCTGAAGGCAAGCAAGGTTTGAGGTTTGAAAAGTCCGAAGCCCGAGTAGCGAAGTAGGTCTCGGTCGCCGATTGAAAAAGGGAACATCTGATCCATTGATCAGAAGAAGGAAGATTTGAGCCGCTGATTGTAAATGCTCGTCCAAGATCATGAGATCAACGACCATAGTCCATTGCGGGGACACAACATACTTAGCTGATAATTTTCTTGAGCGGTCCCACAATTGAAACCATGGTAAGGCGAAAGTGATACGTGGCGAAAGGTGGTGGATTGTGGGCCCAAAAGCGGTCTGAACCCATACCACTTTTGAGCAACCCCACAATCACATGTTTATATGGCATCCTATCCGAGATCAACACGTGGCTGCCCCCTGATCTTTAAGTCTCATTGCGATCCCAAGAGGAGGCAGTTAATGAAAATAGAGCTGGTGGTTGAAACCTCGACTCACTCCATAAATGGAAGGCATGGAAGGCCCGACTGTGGGGATTGAATCGTCAGCCTGTGGTACCCCTATGCATAGATTTTCCTGCAGACCTATGCCGATCCGAGCTCGTGTCTGACAGAGGGATACATGCACAGTCTGACAAAAGACTTCTCCAAGCAAAGATTTGAATGTAGTGATCAGATCACACTCCTGAGAGTCGGGCACTGATCTGAGTATAAAAGAGATTAATTTAGATTTTGTAAAGGGGGTGGGTAGTTTTGGCCCAGACCGGGGGGAATCTTTGAGGGATGTTATGACTGTATTTGTTTCGTAAGCCTGAGGGCTTGGATTGTAAATTGTTATGTTAATGAAGATTCCTTTAAGTTGTTATATTAGATTGTCTTCTTAGTTTTCATTTCTTGTTTTCATTCTTGTCTGAATGTAATATCTTTGATTTATGGATTCCTAAGGCGATGGAGGATCTGTTTTCGTCATGCCCATCTTTCATGGTTCAACAAAAATTTTTGTTTCTTGTTCTTGTCTGAATGTAATCTCTCTGATTGATGGATTCCTGAGGTGATGGGGGATTTATTTCTGTCATGCCCATCTTTCATGGTTCAACATACGTCCTATCTTTTTCTTCTTGTCTGGATCGTTGTAAACCCCCTGATTTCTGGATTCTTAAGGCGGTAGAGGATTTGCTGTCATCTTGCCCATTTTTTATGGTTTATCATTCAAAAAATTTCTGTCTTTCTCCTTCCCACCACCATTTAAATCCTTTGTATGATAGGGAGCTTAAATGCCTTCATTGAGTAGACTGTTTATGACTCCATAGCCCAATGGCCCATCACTGATCTATAGTGATCTCCATTGTCTTTCCTTTCCTTAAAGTATCGCCGACTCACCTACTCACACCCTTTTAATTCACAAATATTTTGATGGGTACTGGGCTTATCCTCTTGCAGTCGGAGGGTGACTCTCAATGCTAACATTCATGGCGTCGTTTTTGGGGACGAAAATGAAGATATATTCCTTGGGAGAATGACAACGAATAGATCCATTTTTAGATGGTGAACTGAGGCTGGACACATTATTCTGTCTGCTTATCTTTCACCATGGCAACTCCACTTTTTGAAAATATAATGGTGACTCCAATGGTTTGAAATGGAAAATATCTTAGCTCAGAGGTATGCTTTCTGTGATTTTTCGAAAATAGTTGGTTTCCCTAATCCACTGCCTGATAAAGATGAATGGGAGAGAAGCCTTCCTAAATTTCGAGGAGAAGAGTGGGAAGTACCAGCTGAACATTTGCTGGACTTTCATGAATTTATTCATCGACTTCATATCATGCATGAAGATGTTTAGATTAATATTTTCAAGCATTCATTAAGGGGGATTGCTCATGATTGGTGTCGATCTCTTCCCATTGCAAGCGCCAAGTCTTTGACAGGTTTTCATGCATCTTTCAATTCGTTTTGTAAAGATTATTTCTCCGCTGAGTATCTTTATGAAAACTGTTGTGATGAGTTTTCTTTTCTTTATAAAGATTCTGCCTGTCACAAGGACCAGATTTGTGATGAATCTGTTGTTGTGGAAGAAAGCATTTGCCATGAAGATCATGACGTGTTGAATGATATTCATTATGATATAAATAACATAGAAACGTCTGGCATCATATTAAATGTGTCTGTTGTTTTAAGTTTTCATAAAGATCAACATGTCTCTTCTGAATATTCCAATGTCAAAGAGCAAGTGTATTCTGCATTGGATGTTTCTTCTGACTATGAAGCTGAGATAGATGAAAATCTAGTAGCAAAAGATAGGGAAGATTCCTCTATTTTTTTTCCTAGTTTTTCAGAGTCGAAGGCAAAGTTTGTTTGCTACTCTTATAAAGGAAATGCAAAGGATATTCCTGTTCTGGAAAATGATGTTTTTGGCAGTCCTACTTATGATAAATAAATTGTTTCAAATACTGACCAAGAACAACCAAGTTTTGATGAATATCCCAGTGAAAATGATGAAGAGTAGAGATTTTACATGGTTCTTGTTTATGATGATTATGAATTTGATCCTTGAGAGAGCCATGAAGGAGAAAAGGAGGAGCTAAATGTACAATTTATCTCCTGTCCAGAACCTGTAAGTGAGAAAATATCACCTGGGATTAGCCAACCCACACCAGTCCTCCACCCACCTGTACACTTTGAGAACATCGAATGAAGGGTGAGCAACAATAAAGTACAGGAGGTAACTTCTTACCAGTTGAGCTTTCCTGATTATAAATTTAGTGACCCTATAGGGTTGTATTTGGAGCTGTGTTTTCCACAAGCATTGGAGCTTGCAAAATTATTCATTTTGTCATCATTTGCAGGTATTGTCAGCGTTCCAAGACGTGTTTTATTTATGCTATGATACTTCCATTACCTTTTTTGGATCATTTGCAGTGAAGAGAAGAATTATATTACCAGACAGTCTGGGTGGCTATGGTGGAAGTTTACTTCCACCTAGCACTTTGTAAAAATCAGTTAGCCTAGGATTGTACATAAATAAGATCCTTCTGGAGCCCATGTGTTTGCTTTCGTTTCTTAGTAGAGTAGTGTACATATTTCCCTGTTTTCTTCAATGAAAGTTTTTGAGCTAGACTCCATAGCCCAACAATTAAGGCACTGGAACTACACATTCTTGGTAGCTCGTAGGGAGCATGCCATCCCCTGTGGAGCCAAATGTTATCACATATAGTTGTCAAGGGCAGCAGGTCTTCCATTTTCACTGTCTGCATGGGAAGCATCAAAGGGCAACGCTCAAAAAGATCTATTTGCGGGTTCGAAGTAGGTAGGTCCAATCTTTCAGCGACGTAGATTCCAGGAGCAATTCAGATCAACAATTCATGGGCATTTGGAAGTCCAAAATTGCGCAAAGTATAGCGCCAGAGGAAAAGGTCCGAAGTCCCAAGGCCCAGAGCAAGAATGAACCATTGATCTTGAGGGGGACATGTGGCATCTGATCCAAGTGTTCGAGGAAATGAGCTTTGGGAGTTTTGAAATGAGAAACATGCCAATTTCCCGAAGTCCCAAAACGACCGAAGTGTTGAAGTCTTGAAATGACCGAAGTGCCAAAGTCTCAAAGTGCCGAAATGACAAAGGCCTGGAATGAATCTGGACCATCCAGTAGCGGGGATATGTGGCAGAGATCCGCGAGCTTCGTGGCAGAGATCCGCGAGCCTGGAGACCTGAAGAGGATCTCGGTCGTCCGATTCCAGAAAGCCACACGTCGCCAGATATAGAACTCCGGGTAAAAGCACAAAAGGTAAGTGAGGTTTGAGATTTGATTTTCCCGGAGCCCGGAGACCCAAAGGAGATCTCGATCGTTGATCAAGAAGGGAGCAGAAGGTCCATAGATCTGGTTGAAGGGGTCAAAGTCTCGAAGCAGGAGCATAACCGTTGATTCAAGAGGACACACGTCAATAGATCGTCAGCTCCAGGTAAAAGCGCTGAAGGCAAGCGAGGTTTGAGGTTTGAAAAGTCCGAAGCCCGAGTCACGAAGCAGGTCTCGGTTGTCGATTCGAAAAGGGAAGATCTGATCCATTGATATGAAGAGGGAATATTTGAGCTGCTGATCATAAATCCCCGTCCAATATCATGAGATCGACGACCACGGTCCATTGCGGAGACCAACATACTCAGGCGATGATTTTATTGAGTGGTCCCGCAATCGAAACCATGGTAAGGAGAAAGTTCTACATGGCGAAAGGTGGTGGATTGCGGGCCCAAAAGCGGTTTGAACCCATACCACTTTCGATAAACCCCGTAATCACATGTTTATACGATGTCCTATCTGAGATCAACATGTGGATGCCTCCTAATCTTTAAGTCTCATTGCGATCCCGAGAGGAGGCAGTTAATGAAAATAGAGTTGGTGGTTGAAACCTCGACTCACTCCATAAATGGAAGGCATGGAAGGCCTGACTGTGGGGACTGAACTGTCAGCCCGTGGTACCCTTGTGGACAAATTTTCCTACAGACCCATGTTGATATGAGCTCGCGTCTGACAAAGGGATACATGCACAGCCTAACAAAAGACTGCTCCAAGCAAAGCTTTGAATGTAGTTATAAGATCGCACTCTTGAGAGTCGGGCACTGATCTGAGTATAAAAGAAATCAATTTAGATTTTGCAAAGGGCGGGTAGTTTTGGCCCAGACCGGGGGGAATCTTTGAGAGTTGTTATGACTGTATTTTTGTTGTAAGCCTGAGGGCCTAGATTGTAAATTGTTATGTTAATGAAGATTTCTTTAAGTTGTTATATCAGATCGTCTTCTTAGTTTTCATTTCCTATTTTCATTCTTGTCTGAATGTAATCTCTCTGATTTATAGATTCTTGAGGTGATGGAGGATCTGTTTCTATCATGCTCATATTTCATGGTTTAATAGATGTTTTTGTTTCTCGTTCTTGTCTGAATGTAATCTCTCTGATTTATGGATTCCTGATGCGATGGAGGATCCGTTGCCGTCATACCCATCTTTCATGGTTCAACAGACGTCCTATGTTTTTCTTCTTGTCTGGATCATTGTAAACCCCCTGATTTCTGGATTCCTGAGGTGGTAGAGGATCTGCTGTCATCTTGCCCATTTTATATGGTTTATCATTCAGACACTTTCTACCTTTCTCCTTCCCACAACCATTTAAATACTTTGTATGATAGGGAGCTTAAATGCCTTCATTGAGCAGACTGTTTATGACTCCATAGACCAATGGCCCATCACTGATCTGCAATGATCTTTGTTGTCTTTCCTTTCCTTAAAGTCTCGCTGACTCACCCACTCGCACCCTTTTAATCCACAAATATTTTGATGGGTACTGGGCTTATCCTCTTGCAGTCAGAGGGTGACTCTCAGTGATAACACATTCCATACGATTGAACAACATCGACTACACTTTATCAGATTTCTCACCCATTCTTCTAGAGTGGCTGGTGCAATGTATTTATGAAAAATCACTGTGGTCTAGAGGTTTCTAAGGGTGATTAGTCATCAAATTGACTTTGTTTCTAGAACTTTTGAAAACAAAAAAGGGTTTTTTATCCCCCACCCACTAAGCTACTTTGGGGTTGCGAGAACGTCCCAGGAGATCCAGGGGACAACATGATTCTATTTTGTTCCTGCCCAAATAAATCTGGAACAAATTTGTCGGTCCTTTTCAAGAATTCCTTTAGGGATCTACACCAGAGACATCCAATAGACAGGGATGGATTGCAAAACTAGTTTTTCCAACGTCACTCTTCCCGCCCTAGATAGCCATCTAAAGCTCCATACTTTAATCCTTCTTTCTAATTTTTCCAGTAGCCACGACCAATACTCTTTTCTATACTTGTTGGGATTTAATTGGACTCCTAGATACTTGATCCCTTCTTCAGTTTCCTTATAATCGAAATGGAAAATCCTATTGTACATATCAATTTGTACTCTATCCAGATTGTAAGTTGATAGAGTAGAATTTATGCTATTAATTTCCATCCCTGTTTCTTTCCAAAAAATATCCAAGATCTTTAGTAAAGTTTCAACATCTCTTCTGTTCCCACTACAAAAAATAAGAATGTCATCCACAAATAATAGGTGTGAAATTTGTAAGATTGGGGAAACGACGATTTCAGAAAATTATCCTCTAACTTTTGCCTCCTCTAGGGCTCTACTCAATTCTTCTGCTACCAAAAGGAAGAGAAGAGGGGATAGAGGGAATCCTTGCCTCAATCCTCGTTCAACATGAAAGAAGTTTGAGGCTGACACATTGATAAGAACAACAAAAGAGACCGACATGATGAAGCTCATTATCTAGTTTATGAAGGGGACCTCAAAACCCAGGTGTGTATGGAGCATTCTTAAGTATAACCAATTTACCTTGTTAAAGGCTTTTGACAAATTAATTTTTAGGATTATTGATAAGTTATATTTGTAATTTTTTGACTTTGAGACTAGAGTAAGAATAAATATTTATATATTGTTGTTTTATGATGAATTTGTTTAATATTCTCTTTACCATATTATATGGTTTATGTTTTGGCTTTCATTTTTTTATGTGAATCAATACGTTTAAGCGAAAATAATGTTAAATGTTGTTAGTTTTATATGTGAAATCTAAAAAAATATATATTGAAAATTGTTATTTCTCTATCTCTCTCTCTCTATTTATTTATTTTTTAAATGTGGCCATAAAAATACTTTATTTGACATGATATTTTAAGCAAAATCTTCCAATATATATGTGTGTGTGTGTGTGTGTGTGTGTGTTTCATTATAACTAGATTTAAATGTATATTCTTTTGCTAAATGCTTAAAAGTAGTGTTATTAAGTTACATCTATCAAACATAACTTGAAGTAAGGCTAAAATGGTGTCTAAAAACGATAATTTAAATTGTATTAAAATGTGTGGTATTCTAAATTAATTAATAACACGTAACTAGATGAAAAATCAGAACTATGAAAACAATAAGTGATATATAACATTTTTGATATCGTTAAAGATAACAAATTTAGAGTTATTTATTTATTATTATTATTATTATTTATAATTTTTTCTTATACCATTGGAAAAAACAGTGAAAAAGAAAGAAAAAACATCATTGGAAAATTAGACATTTTAGACAAAAATAGATTTTTTTTTGGAAAAACAATATTGGAATATCCACGTCAGTTATAGATCATACATTTGGGGTTTGCCCTTAGAAAATGCCTCTTCCTACCCCTCTATTCTCCTTAGTTAGAGGTGGGACTATAGTACTTTGATTTGGAAAATAAAGATTCGCCACTTGCCACTATACTCATCCCAATATTATTTTTGGATCAACATTACTCTTTAACATGTCCTCTTCCATTTCTTGTTCCTTTCTCATGGCCTCATTCAATACAATGATTTTTGTAGACTTAATTTTTGACATTTGCGGGAATAACATTCTTGTAGCATCCAAGAATGACTGGATCATTAGGACACTGTCCTTTTGGAATCTATTGCAGTCTTATGAAAAAATGGAGATTAAAGTCTCTAATTTTCCATTCTTCTCTAAATGAATTTGGGTGAACTAATTAAGAAGATTATGGTATGCAATTGGATTAACATCTCTATTCATGAATGCATATTCAATATCATCAAAATAGGTGATTTAATCAGTGAAAAGAGACAAATATCAATCATATGTAGGGCCAATCAATGTTTGTAGAAAAACTATAACCATGACATCGTCACACGTTACTAAATGAATATCACAGATTGTTAAAAAATGGTTGAGGTGCTTGTTTGGATTCATGACACCCTCACCATTGAATATTGGCAGAACACATACTAGAAGATTTGGCAAATGATGTTTCTCTCCTTGTAAATCCAAATGGATTATTTTTTATCTTTGTCTTGGGTTCCTTTGTATTTCATCTCTTCTTTCTTCATTTAATCCTTCATTGTTTCTTCTTTCATGGTTAGGTTCTTTATGATCTCCAATTTTTTCTTTAGAAAAAATAAATGGAGGAACTAAGAAGGTCGAGAATTGAAATGTGGAACTACTGAATTTCTATGCTTGTTCAATAATATTTCTTCTACTTATAGTTATAGGACCTTCAAAATGTTTTGAAGAGGCTAGATTAAGAATATTTTTATTGGAGTCACCTTTCGAAATTTTGGAAAGTTGGAGGTTCCTCTTGAGCTATTACTTGCCAGGAATGTTCAATATAATCTCGATTCTTTACTGTCTTCAAGATCAAATCATAAACTTGATTCAAAACAATTATTTGGTCATCCAATCCAATGGGAAGATGAGGTTGGAATTGATCAAGACGATTAATTGATGAAAATATACGAACATTTCCCTAGTGGAGTTGCCAAAAATGTTGATCTCAAAGATTGTTCAAAGTCTTGGAGATAACATTACAAGGATAAATCCATCTTTGTTTTTAGAAAAGTGGTACTCATATTTTATAAATATAATACGTACATACATATAATTCCTGAGAAAGGACCAAGCTTGTTCAAAAATGAATATTCACAATAGTACCTATTTTACAAGACTGTAAAAGAGTAAAATGAGGAATCTCACAACACACTATTTCCACCATAACATAAATTAAAGTAGGACATATCATTTGGAAACATGAATTAAAGGACCACATATGCAAATAACTTAACATAATATTTCAAGTAAAAATCACAAGGGATTTGAGAAACACACACTTAAAATTCCATGTATGAGATAACACTAGCTATGTGCCCCAGATAGTTCTCTCGGAGCTTTAAATATACAAATGTTTTAAAAAAGTTTATAATATTCATAAAATGAAATGTGTTTGTCCTAATGGACTGGGATAGGACTCCCATAAACCATATAATAAATTAAAAGACTATGTTGGAAAAATGTCTCCTTATTTTCTTTCTGAAGTTTTCTTTATATGCTATTTAGTTGGAGGTACCCTAATGGTTGTAACTACTTCTTGAGACTCAGGATCGACTATTCTGACCAAAGCATTCTTTAACAATTGTTCAATATACTCTCACAATGGTGCAATTGTTAACTCGTTCTTGATATTGAGATCAAACAACTCATCTTCGATATCCTTTAATTCAAAACCTAACTGATGGATTATATTCGCTTAATCTTCATTTTTGTTAACATAGTGGATTAACCACTTTTCAACTCCTTGCAAAAATTCAGTTATGTCATTAAATTTAATGGCCCATGAAATTTCGAGAGCATCCAACTATTCTTGCATTCAATCCTTCGTACAATGTCCATTATTAACTGCAGACCCTCCAACTTTTTTGTTACATCAATAAGTTTGAAAAATATATCACTTATTTTTGAAATAATGGCATCATATTCAACAATCATTTCTTGTAAACATTTAATTCTTCTTGACTAGTATGTATCTATTTGTTTGAGTCAAACTTTTGATGGAATATTTTGTTCCCTTATGGGGGCATCACTCATACTTGATATTCCAACACTAAAAGTGCCGACAACTTCCTTGTAGAAATATTCATCATTTTCTAAGTCCTTTTGAAGGTATTATTTAAGATTTAGAATTCTTGTAGAAATACTAGTTGAACTAGTAGCCAATTCCCAGTCATCAAGAATTATAGTAACCCTTTTGTTTATTTTATATGAAAGATATTTCCTCATGACTGTTAGTAAACTTGAAGCTCCTTTCAGTTTTTAATTTGATTCTAGTGCATCTTCGAAAATATCAATCAGCGTGAGAGTAGATATCGGTTCAACAAATAAGGGCTTAAGAAGAAGAACGTCTTCTAATTCCCTTATTCTCTTCTTTAGTATTAAATTTTCATTTTCTTGTTCACTAATGGAGTACTTTAGAGAATCCCCTGTGGCATGATGAAACTCTATAAATTTAGAGGGTTTTCCCCGTACTATTTCTATTTTAGAGTTCCATTTTTCTGTGACCTTTTTGTTCTTTAGGTTGACCTTTTCAATTTGTAATTTTTAAAACTTTGGTTAAATGCAACATGGTGAAAAGTAACAAATTATTCTTCAAAAACTACTACATCATCACAAGTCAATTCCTCATCTATCATTCTTCTTTCAATTAACTATTTTTTTGCTCATTCAAGCACTTCAACAATAGTATTGACCTCCGTTTATTCATAACTAGTTTCACATTCTTGAACCCATCAATTTACCTTTTCCACAGTATCCCTTTTCCTTTTTGAGCTTCCTGAAACTGCACATGATTTTTCAATATATTTTTTAGGAGGATGATCCTTTTCTCCTCCATCACCAACACTTGCGACAATGTATTTCATTTTCTCTCCATTATTACTATGATTTTTACTTTGAGTTATTGAAGGAATTATTTGAGAAACATGGGGTGAACCAGGGTCATTACTTTTTGAAGTTCATCCTCTTTGTCTATACTAATCATAGTAATAAACAAAGCATTAATATCATCTTGGAGGGGGTAATTGATGACTTCTAGGGAAATTTTCTTGATGGTTTTGGTTATCCCCTCCTCCTTAATCCAATTGTAGTGATTTATTAAAAGATGAAACATAACCAATGGAAAACATATGAGATGAGAACAAACCGTTTGGGTCAAAGCCTTCAATTTCACAAATTTCTCTCATCTTAAAAGAATAAAAATAAACAGAAAATTCATCCAGGTGAGAAATAATTTTAATATTAATCTATCCAACTCTGATAGGAATTGTGATGAATTGCTTATTTATTTTCTCATTGAAAAAATGATCCTAGAACCTGTATTGTATGCATACTTCAATTACAAACAATTTTCCGCAAACATAGTGTGGGAGTAGAAAGGGTTTTCCTTGTAATCCATATAATTTAATGTAAGCACATTCATCTTGAAATTTAAAAACTCCTTTTCCAACGAGAAAAACCATACCTTCTCTTGACAATTTGTCTTTATAAGAATCATGAATCAGTTTCTTGAATGTGGATAGAAAAACATTTTGCACTTGGTAAAAATTGCGAGGGGCATTACGTCTCCAAAGTGTTGTACACCATAACTAAACTGGATCCTTATTATAATTTACACTTCTCGATCGAGGTAGATATTTAAACACATAGCAATAGACTACAACATAAATTAAATAATAAGTCATATAAAACTTCTTTGTTCAGTGGAAATTTCACAACTCAAAAGAGACTTCATTCAAAATAACATGTGCCTAGTAAAAAATGACATTTTCATGAAAATAGTAATGCAAAATATAAAGAATGTACTTTGGAATAACAACCATGGAATTTTCCCCCAACAATCCTTGCAAATAACCGTACAAATTATTTGTACGGATATTTGAGTGAGCATACCTCAATCTAAGAAGAACCTCTAGGATCATTGAGTGGCTCTATGAGAAATATTTTCAAGAGGTATTCTCCCCCATAATGAGCATTCAAAAAGGCATTTGATTCAGGACCCTTGAGTGTCTTGTTGGACATGGGAATTCACAACATTTTTATGAAAACAACCGATGTACGAGAGACTAGTGCCTTTTCTTCCATTTGAATTATCCTTTGCTTAGCGTTGAATTTTTCTGCACACCATAAAAGTATGTTCAAGGATATACGTTATATGTGGCGATCCTATTAAGGTAATCCCCTTTATCAAGGATATACGTGTTACTAAATTCACCACAAATCTACCATTATATCATATGCTGATACATTCAATATTCAATATATTAATGTTAATTACTATTTGGATTTGAATTTATAATAGAGATTTTACAAAAATCACGTAAAATTAATAATGGTATCAATCCAAACGTGAGACAAATAAAGTGGTAGTGGAATTTTAAATGCTCTCAAAAGTAGTGCTTATGAGTCAAAATTCATGGAAATTGACTAAGTATAAACGATGCATAATGAGTGATGCAGAGGTCGAAAAGGAGAATGCAAAAATGTGGGCTGCGATAGCAAGGGATGAAGTGACAAAAAGTTTCACACATCCACATTTGTAAAATTGACTAACTATTAATGCAAGTTATTTTTGGATGCTGCAAAAGTGCGGGTTTGTTTTGAATAATGTAGAAATGCGGGTTGCAGGGTCTTCAACAATGGTTTTTGCTTCCGTGAAAGCAAGGAATGAAAAATCGACCAAGTAATGTGGGAGCCCGAATAATGTGGGACTCCATGAAAGGAAAAAATGAAGGTGGTTCCTCCATCATATCGACACCCATTTCTTTTGCTGCGTCCACTGCATCCCCTGCGTCCGCTATATCCACTGCATTCACTGTGTCATCTTCATCCACCACAACCATTACATTCAAGGGATTCTTTTGCCAGCTGGGGGGAATCTCTTCCTCCACTATGCAAGAGCCAATGCCAAAGAAGTGGTCTAGAGAGTAGGCTCTTGGAGGGTCAATTTCAGGTCTACAACTGAGTGGAGGGGCATAATTCACGGGAGGGGGAATTTCTGCCATGGAAGGGCTACTACCAAGGTCAATGGGGGGTTGGTTTTTCCTGAGATGACTGGATAATATGAAGGAAAGATGGGTGGGGGGGAGACGATTGCGTCTACTGCAGGCACTATAATACAGTGGGCCTCACCTGGATTTGCCTCACTCCTTGAGCATATTGCTGGCTTGGAATGACTGAACCAAAGAAGGCAAGGGTGGGTGCAAAGCAGAGAGGTTGTGGAGGATCCAGAGAAGGCCAAGGAGAAGACAAGCTGAAATCTAGGGAGGAATGAGAGAATGGTCCATCATCTTGGCTTCCATAAATCCCTGCGAATTGACTTGAGAAAAATCCATTAGGGCCAAGGTGACTGCAATCCTGGTATAGGTACACCCGACCTGGTTCGCACATGGCGCTCTTAAATTACCTTGAGGTGCCCAACACATCTCCATTGAATCGTAGTGAATGCAATTCATTCAGGCTGGGACGGAGGCTGGCGACAGGGATTAATATCTCCCTGCGCTGCACGATGCCACCTAGCTCCCACTTCCTTGCCATTTGTCACCCCATCCGGGGATTTTTTAATATCTTTTTTATATTTAATATTTAATATGAAAATTTAAAATTGTTTTCGTGATTTGGTTAAAGGGTTTGATTTAAAAATTAATCAAAATTGATTTAGATGTTTTTCCATGATTTAATATGCAAGAGGTTATCACTAGATAAAAGAGAAATAATTATATTGTTATATTTAACTATCATAATTTTAATTTTATCAATTAAATAATAAGTTTAGTAAAAATATTTAAGAATAAATTTAAGAAATTTCATTTAATAAAAAATTGATTTAACAACTGCAATCCTTGATTGAGTCATTTAATAAAGTTTGATTGAAAAATGGCTAAACATTACGTGGCGTTAAATTATTATAGGTTTTTGTAATTGCAATCATAATCCAATCAAACGATTTCATATAACTAAAGTTAAACATTCTATGGCATGTCTAAATTTAAATGAGTGATTCATTTCAAATTTAATTTAAAAATAAAGAAATCATGAATGATGTTAACCATTAACATACAGATAATAATTTTTACAAATCAAACATCATCATCAACAACACGATATGAAACACATAATATATATGAATTATAATAAAAATAATATCAAAATAATATATATTTTAATATACATCTCAAGTCAAATATACATAGCAACAATCAATATACAAGTCAACCACCACTAGCTAACTCCTAGTGGATCTATGGATAGGTTGGTGGATGGTGCAGTTTATTGTTGTTGGCTTACTCTCTCTTATATCCTTTATGAGTTTATTGACCCAGGGTTCATGTCTGTTTAGGTTTCCAACAAAGCCTCTAAAACTATTGGCCCTCCTAGTAAACCAGAAGGCAACACAACGCACAGGGTGCACTGCACCGTCTCACCCGAGATAGTCTTAATGGGTGGCTGCAATACTCATGTTTTTACAGCCTAGGATTGAGTGAGAGATCTAATAATTGTGTAAAGGGAGTGCTACTGTAAATTATTAACACAGTATACCATTATTCATGATTAATGGAAGAAATATGATGACTCATTCAATTAGCCAATCTATATCTATTGAGACAATAAAGAAATACATGCATTCAATCACATAACACAGATGTTACCGTGGTTCACCCCCTCCTGGGATACGCCCACAAAGAGTTGACTCTTGGCTCTTTTATTATCGTCGTTCTGTCATTACAATGCTGTGCGCTTACAATTCTCCTCCGTTGGGTCAAGATCTGTTATGAGGCAGAATAGATCACACCAGGATCCTCGGCCTGCGATCTAACCCTCAAGATCTACCCTCCTCTCGCCTCTCTAGCTCAACAACTTACAAAAGTAGGTCATACAACACAACATTACATATAATTCGACTCTCTATAATCCCGACTAGTCTCTCCTCCCTTGCTATAACTACTATCTATTCATCCATTTTATGAGACCTAGATAGCTATATTTATACATTTCTGGCTCTTCAGCCATTACAATGCATTACAAAAACCCTAACCCTAACGTCCTTAGGTCTTCCATGCATGAGCGCTTGCTGTTCTTCCTTCTAGCTGTCGCTTTCCTTGTGCATGCCTTCTTTCCCAAAATTGCCTTGCTTTCCACTTTTGTTTGCTTCCAACATGCCCCCAACACTGATATGTGGCTCGTCCCAAGTCACCTAGCCTTCATGCACTTTGTCGATCTCCTTGGTGACCACCTGAAACTTTTCCTTGAGCTCCGCTGTTTGTGTTTTCACCTGCGCGGTATTATCCTTGAGTGTGTCTACTATCTGTGCTGCAATTTCATCACTGATTAATCCTACATACTCTGCCTGAGTCTGTGGTATATGTGTCTCGGATTCCTCTACCTGTGCAAGAACTTCTTCCACTCGCTCTTGCAGCGGTTCCAATTGAGCCCGAAACTCCTTTTTCTGTGTTTGCGCAGTGGTGAGTTTTGCCTGTAATTTCTTCATATCCTACGCCCCTTTGACATGATCTATGATAGGCATTGTTTTCTGCCTCTGCTTGAGGTCTTGGATAGCTGCGCTTATCCTCTCTTCTTCCTTGTCCCACCTTTGGACTTGCTAATCCTCCTCTAGCTTTTTCCAAAGTTGTGCTGCATTCTCGAACAAGTCGGCTACTGTGCTAACCCGTCACTCTATCTTCTGTAGCTTCTCTACTACTTCTTGCTTCCTTTTTTCCTTTACTGCTGGTGGAGTGGTGGGTGTGAGCTATTCACGGAGATTTTCGATCTCCTTCTGATATTGATCGATTTCCTACGCAATTTGATCAATCTTCTCTTCTGCTGTGAGTTCATCCCCCTACACGGTTTGTAGAATCTTCTTGTAAGTTCCTGCTACATTTCTTTCCATTCTTTTCACGCCCTCCCTCTCCTCTTGGGTCTCAAACTTAGCTTGCTCACATATTATTTCCAGCTCAACCCGCTTCTCTGTTTCCTATTGTATTTCAGCTAAGTATGTGCGTGCCCGAGACTGTACCTCTTGGGTAATGCTAACCTGCAACTTGTGTAGAGCTTTGGATGGTATCCGCAAAAATACCAGTTGGATTTGGGCTAAGTATTTTAGGGGTGTCTTCCCCATGATCTCGTCCATGCACAACATACTAGGTGTAATATAGAATGTCATACTTGGCTATGGTGTTGTGTGGACTGTATCTCGCTCGCCTTCTTCTAATATTTCTCCTGCCTGTGGTGTTGATGTCCTATTCCTACATTGCTGCCTACTGTCTGTGCTTCCCAATTTTCTTGAGGAACTGTCGTATGTCTGCCAACTCCTCCTGGATTCTATCCCTATGGTGCGTGAAATTGTCAAAATCCTTGGATATACAATCCTGAATCCTTCGGGCTATTAACTCTGCATCATCCTCTGTGATTGTGTAATTTGGGGGTGTTATCTGCGCCTTCATTTTCTTCCTTGCGCCTCCCTTTTGAGTGTATGGTCATTTATTCAAGCCTGGTTCTTGTGGGTTAGGGCTTGGTGTAGTCCCCTGTGCTTCCTCGGCCCGTTTCTGCTGGTCTTGGGCTGACTGTGTGTTATTCTTCTTCCCCTTCTGGGTCCTTGTCTTAACTGTACCTTCTTTTTTCTACTTCATTTTTGTCTGGCCCATCCTCTGTTTCTTGGGCACTGGGACTTCTTGAGGTTGTGTTCCTTCCTGCCCTGCATCCTCTTCTGCTGTCCTTGAGGGTATTTCTTGGTTGACGGCTGGAATATTCTAGTCGTACTCCGAATCCTTGATAGACATGTCGATGTCGCCCTCTGTGATACAATAAAGCATTTGTAGCCACTTCTTCTTGGGCTCCCTCCGCGCCTGTATCCACATCACATGTCATGTGGCCTTGAAGTTAGTGATGTCCCGATACTGTGCGATGGCCTGTGGTGTTATTCTCCACATGTTAGAGATGACCTCCTGCATGTCTCGAAGGTATCCTTCGAATAAAACTGTGTTCAATTTCTTGTGGTTAGCATCCGACGTGACTCCAAGTGATAAATACCTTTCTCCACAATTTGGCTTGGGTCTAGTGCCGAAGAATGTGTAACTCGGTTCCTTCCATCCCATGATAGCTATCAACATGAGTATCCATGAGTAGTGGAATTCTGTGCCGAGATCCTACGCATCCTTGCAGTCATCTAGAAATAAATTCAATAGGTAGGGTTCCCAGCTAACTGATGTGCCTTCGGCACACTGCGCTGCAACTATGACGACCCCGACTGTAACTTCCTCCCTACGACACTTTCGCAGCAGTTTGCAGGACAATATTTTTGCGGCCATTTAGGTTGCGACATCATTGTTCCTCTTGATTATGATTCCTCGCGTCCCCCTGTCAGTACCATATTTTTTCTTCATTTCCTTTGCAACTTCTTTCTCCTTTTTCTTATCGTCAAGGAATTGCACGGGATCCATGCCACGGGATGGCAACCCTATGATGTGCACAATAAGCTCTAAGTCTATTGAGACGAGTTTGTCCAACCAAATGTCCCCACCATGTGTGACTGCTAACAATTGTTTGACGTAAACACTTGCATACTATCCTATGCCAAAATGTGGTAGATACAACAGACCTAAAATCCCCGTTTTCTCCAATCCTGTTTCCCATTGGAGTGGTTGGTCAATCGGTTCCCCAACCACATTTAGTGCCATAGTCTGTAAGTATAACCTCTTTGCAAATTCTGAGAACTTGTCTGTGTCTACTACATCATGATTCAAGTATTTGAGCTTCTCGATATGATCCAAGAAGTCTGGCTTCACCTGTACCCCATTTGGTATACTCGGTAAAACAAGGGCTACGACGGGTTGCTTGCAAGGTGACCTAGGTACCTGTTTCTTGTCTTTCTTCGGTGGTGGCTGACTGGAGTTTCTAGTGGCCATCATTTGTACTTCAGAATACCATTCTGTCCAGCCCGTGACATCCTCTATTGTTCCTTCTGGTGGGTGGTCTGATACAGTTGTTTGAGATTCGTCTGGCTCAACTGCTATTTCTTGATTCATCGTCATTCCATTGACTCTCAGAGCTGCTTCGGTGTTCTCTGGTTGTGCCTCCTTCAGGGTTTCTATGTCTTGGTTCTGTTGCTCCTATGCCTCTGCTGGCATATCTACATTCATGCTTTCCGATATTGGCTATTGGGTTTCTTCCACCACAGGTGTAGGGTTCACCGGTGTTGTATCTGGTGATGGGATTTCATCGACATTGACGATCTCCAACGATTGATGTTCGCCTTCATCCAATTGTACTCATAACCTAGTTCTAAATTTGGGTTGTCTAGTAGTCTGGCTTGCTTTGGTGGTGCCATGGTGGTGAGTGTCGAACATTTTATGAGTTTGAATGGTCTCTATGAGCTTTGTGAACTCCGCTCTATCTCTCTGTTTCTTCTCCAGTCTCACAATAACCTGTTTGCTCCCGCGTTTGTGTTTTGTATGGGCATCACATGAATCTTGTTGAAGACGCTACCTTTATGAAGGATTCAATGAATCTCTTATTCCTTTGTACTTTCCGTTACTTTCCCTCGCTGTCTCCAGTTGGCACGATTAATGCGGTGTCCAGTCGGTCCTTTTCGACATTCAATTCCACATACCTCTGTCATTTCGTACTGATTTTGCTGTCTTTCTGTTTCTCGCTTGTTTCTACTTTTGAACTGTCCATTGGCCTTGTCCTCACTGAGTTTGTATTCCTAAGTGTGCGTACTCTTTCTTCTTTCGGCACACTGTGCTTCTATTGCTACTATTTAATATCCTGTTTTTTTTTTTTAACTGCGCGGTGGGTGGTTGACTGTCCTTGTACAAATTCAGTCAGCTCCCGTTGATCATCCCTCTGAGTTCTGTTCCTGATAAGTCCTTCAGTTGTAAAGCTCCCCCTTCTGTGACGGTTTTACCTTGTATGGTCCTAACCAATGCATTCTGAGCTTTCCTGGGTGTTGAAACGATTTGTTGTCATACATCAATACTAGATCTCCTTCCTTGAAATTTTTCTTCTTGATGTGTCTATCATGCCAAGATTTGTCTCTTGCTTTATAAACTTGTTGGCAAAATCCCGCTAAGATCTGATCTTCCTCCATGGTCATCAACTGGTTTAGTCTCTCCTGTACTGTGACTTGTTCTGTCATGTGCATAATTGCTACTACACGCAAGCTTGGTACTAGAAATTATAATGGCACCATTACTTCCTGGACATATACTAGTTTAAATGGCGTGTGCCCTGTCAGATTTTTGCATGTAGTCCTATAGGCCTACAATACTACCGGTATTTTGAGGTCCCAATCGTCCCTGTTGACATTACAGATATTTGTCAGTGCATTCTCCAATATTTTGTTAAATGCCTCTATCGTGCCATTTGCTTGTGGATGATATGGTGTGCTCTTATGATGGTGGACTTCAAACTCTTCTGTCATAGCGTTGATAGTACTATTAATGAAGTGCGTGCCTTGGTCACTCATAAAAAATCTTGGGCATCCAAATCTAGTGATTACTTGTTCAAATAGAAAATGTGTTGCTGTTTCTGAGCTGCAATCCTTTACTGGTGCTGCTTTTGCCCATATTGTTAGGTATTCTATCATGGTGATGATGTACCTTGCTCCTGTTCTTTTTGTTGCTAGGTTGATTGGTCCCACAAAGTCTATTGCCCACTTTTCGAATGCCTGTAGTGTTACCTGTGGTTGTAGTGGAATTTCATCTCTTTTATTGGGTTTACCTACCCTTTGATAGACATCGCATCTCTGGCAGTACTCCTTCAAGTCTCTGTGAATGGTTGGCCACCATAGTCCTGCGCGCAATACATTCTGCGCGGTATATTTTCCTGCGTAATGTCCTCTTGTTTTTCCCTCACAGGATTCTCTTAATACTCTTGGTCTTTCGTGTTCTAACGCATATCTGCACAAGATGTTGTCTGCGCCCATTTTGTATAAATTTCCCGTGATCAGTTGATAGTCTGTTGCTCGGACTACTAGGTTCTTCTCCTACGTGGTGTTATATTCCTGTGGTGCAGTACCTGTGCTTAAGTACTGAATGATATCTGAAAAGTATTCATTAGCAATCTGTACTGAAAATAACTGTGCGTTTGGAAAGTTGTCTTCTAAATTCGTAGGTTCTTATCCATTTGTGACCCTTGACAGGTGGTCAGGTTCTGCATTCATTTTTCCTGGATTTACTATGACTTCAAAGTAAAATTCTTGAAACAGTAGTAACCATCGACATGTTCTCCCCCCCAACATTGGCTTGTTGACTAGGTATTTCAGGGCTGAGTGATCTGTGAACATCTTAAAGTTTTTTCCCAATAAGTAATGTACGAACTTTTGTAGTGCGTAGACCATAGCTAGGCGTTCTTTTTCTATGGTGTTGTAGTTCTATTTTGATTCTGATATATTTATGCTCGCAAAGGATATAGGGTGGTCCAAATATCCCATTCCAGGCTACGCCAAGATAGCTCCAAGTGCTATGGATGATGCATCTACATGTAAGTGGAATGTCTTCTCCCAGTCTGGAAATACTACTATTGGCGTGATGACCATCTTTTCCTTCAGGGTATCCAGACCGTGTTGACATTCGTCATTCCACTGAAACTTTGTATCTTTTCTTAACAATTTTTCCATTGGTGCGATAATTTGCACGTATCCTTTGATGAACTTTATATAGAATCCTGTGTGTCCCAATGTCAGTCTTAGTCGACAGACTATTTTTGGTGGTGGTAAGTTAACAATTACTGCAATCTTCACAAGCTCTACTAGTAAACCAGGTTTGCATACTATATGACCCAATAGTATCCAAAACGGTCTTCCAAATATGAATTTCTTTATGTTTAATGATATCTGGCACTGTATACATATTTCTAACTTCAGCCATAAGACTTCTACATGTTCTTTCAACAAACTATAGACTGTCCAATCATCCAAGTATACTTCTACAAATTGGTGGATGAATTCCTTAAACGCAACGATGACGACTCTGGAAAATATCGCTGGTGCATTCTTTAGTCCAAACGACATCACTGTGTACTGGTAAGATCCCAATTTTGTCGTAAAGGTGGTCTTGTATCTGTCTTCATGTGCTATCTTGATCTGGTGGTAGCCTGAGAATCCATCAGTGAATGAGCAAGATTCATGTCCTCCTACGTTCTCTAACACTTCATCCGTGAAAGGTGTAGGGAATGGGTCATGTAGGCATGCATCGTTCAACTTACTCAAGTCGATGCATATCGATATCCCTCCTTGTTTCTTGTCCTGGACTACCATCAGACTTATCCATTCAGATTCTTCCACTAGTTCTATGATTCCAGCTTCGAGCATTTTGTTGATCTCAGCTTTGACTTTCTGCTTGTATATTGGGTTCAATCTATATGGTTGTTGTCTGATGGGTCTCCCTTCGGCTCTGAGTGGTATTTTCATTTCTCCTAGCTCTCCTGCTATACCCTTCATCTCTGTAAATGTCGTGGGAAAAAGGTCACTGTACTCGCACAGTAACTCTGTTATGCTTTTTATCGTTTGTTCGTCCCAATAATCTCTGATACTGGCCATTTTGGGATTCTCAACTGTCCCAATGTTGAATTTATTGACCTTGATTGACACGACAATAACTTCTGATTCTATGGGTGGACCTTCCACTTCTCTTTTGCCTTCCGCTTCCTTGATTTGAATATTGCGAAGATCGTTTTCCTCTGGTGCATCTTTGTGCACATGGTAACATGACAATAGTTCCTTGACTGTCTGTCTATTCCACTATTTCTCTTTTGTTATGAGATCGACTTATGATTCCTTGATAAATATCACCCCTCTTATCTTTTTAAGAGATGGATCTATGTTGGGGTTCTCATGCTTGAATGAGAAAGTGACTGTAAAATTCTGTTGTAATGCCCTCCAGGTCTCAGTTCCTCTGCACAGTTCCTGGTCTATATACTAGTTTGCTGGTATGCCCTCTAGAGTGTGTATGAAATAAAGGGGCCATTCTTCTGGGGGTTTCATTTTCCACAACATTCTGCACTTCTCCAAGTGTTCCACTGGTGCCCCCTGTCCATCGTACTTCTGCTGCTTGTTGTCTTTCTGTTCTGCGTCAAACCTTATGCGTAGTAACCACTTACATTGGTACCAATCAATGATTGTCTCTTTGTGTGCACCCCACCATCTTGCTAGTGTGGCCTTGAGTGCTATATCAAGTGCTGAGAGTCTCTGATTCTCTAAAAATTCATCTTCATACTGTGTCAAGAATATTTCTAGATCGTTTATTCCATGGAAACTGGGTGGTTCCCTTATCTCCGTGCCTACCCATCTTACTGTGCGATCTATTCGTGCACATCTTCTTATGGAAACTTCATGTAACCTTTGTTTCCAATTCTTTAAACCGATATCTGAGTCTGTCGCACATGAAGTAATGATCCGCCAACTGAGTATTCCATTTGTAGTTGGGTTTACATAATCTTCATCGCGCACAATTGTTCTATACAACTGGCTGATCTTCTCTAAGTATAAGCAAGTGGGTTCTACAAACCTTTCCCCTTTTGATGGGTCTAATGGCGTGATGACCCTGTATTCACCTGACTTAAATGTCATTTTTCGTGTCTTTATATTGATTATGTCCTGGTTGTCAAACACCCAATCCAAGCTAAGCAACACTGGATATGGTGTTGTGCGGTCCACTATTTTGATTACTTCAAAATCTGCTTTAGTGCGCACCCCATCCTGGTCTACTGTCACTCCTTTTAGTCTACCAATTGGTAGGACTCTGTGTTGGTTTGCTAGTTTTAGTTGAACTGGTGAATATCCTAATGTGGGCTCTCCCATACATTGCCATGTCTTCTTTGGTAATACATTAACTTTGGATCACAGATCCAGTATGATATCCCCCATGTTGAAGTCTCCGATGTTTGCATTCAGTCTCAACTCCCTACTTTTTCTTCTCCTTGTATGTAGGTGATTGACTACCTTTTGTTCTAGTTTTCCTTTCGTCTCCATACTACAAATTTCTAATATGTTTTGCAGTATTTTCATAGATGATGGATAATTTAATACTTTGACACATGATTGCAAGAAGCCTTTCATTGTACTTACTTGTCCCATGGTGTGTATCTCATTGGTATGATCCAATAACGGAGGCATCTCGTACTCTGGTGCTTCCTTACTTTGCCGCTTGGTTGAAGTTGTCGCACTGTCCTCCTTCTGAAATTCTTGTCGGGCTTGCTTAAATGTCTCCTTCTCCTTCTACATGTTGAACTACTTCCTTGGTTTGATGTTCTTCTTCACCCATTGGTTTTGTACTGGCTCTTGTTGAATTCCGTCGTTTCCTGTTTTAGCTCCTTTGCGGGTGACTATGTTGATTTTCCGTCCTTCATTCCTTGCTTCGGCTGAGATCCAATGAACATTCTGATTGTTCTAGTTTTTCTTTTCTTGAATATTTACTAATAGTGTCAGACATTCTTCCATATCATGGTCCGATGCATGACAATACATACACGTTGCTGGTGGAAGTGGACATTCCCTAGCATAATGTTCTAGTTGTTGACAATTATGACATACCACTACTCCCCTACCTCATCCAAATCCTCCTCTCACTCATCCTCCACCTCTGTAGCCTGCTTGATCTCTTCTTGACGCATTATACTGAGGTGCCTTATTGTACTGTGCAGTATTGTACTAAGGTTGTGTTGTGTTGTACTATGGCTGTGCGGTATTATATGGTTGCTGTGCAATATTATACTGCTATTGCGTAGTGTTGTATGGAGTTGGAACTTGGTTAAATTATGGTGCGGCTTGTCCCATCATCATTTCTAGCTTCACTCTATATGTATCTGATGTCCTCTCTTGCATAAACTCCATATTTCTACAATCTTTGTTGTCGTGGCCCACTGAATTGCAAAAGTTGCAATATGAACTCTTTAGGACTGTCTGGTATTTCTGCATCATTGAGTAGTGATACAGATCGTGACTTGATTTCTTGCAGATTTTTCACCATAGTCCTCTTGTTGGTAACGGATTTGGCATTCCTGCTGCCATATACTACGCGAATGTTGGACATTCGTTCTTGTGGTGTCCTTCCATCCTACATGTAGTACACCAAATGACTTCTCGTTTATCCTTACTCTTATTATGGTTGAGTTGGAACGTTAAGTTTTTCAAATCCTCCTTTAGTTCTTTGATAGTTGGATCTGTCTGCTGATATTGGTTTTCTTCCAGTTGCAGGGCTACCTGCAGATCCTTTGCCCGCGTTTGGAACTTTTGTTGTTGCAGTGGATATTTTAAGTGCGGTAGCAGTGAATTGACAAATAAGTGTCAGTGTTGCATATCGGTCATGAGATATTTCAACTTTCCATTTAGTCGCTTGAATCTCTGGTCAATCTCCCATACATATTCTCTCGATTTTTGTCTAATTTTGATCATCTCATTCATGCACTGATCTTATGAACTCGGCTTCTGGAACTCGTTTATCAACAGTTTGTTGATGTATGCAATTGTTCTGGTTGTCCCTGATGGATTGTTTGTAGATAATCTCATGTACCAATCCAGTGCACGATCCCTTAGTGGAATCTCTAGCTGTTCCGGTTTAGTATCTTCGTCTGTGATCTATTTTGCTTCCCAGATATTTTCATAGATGAACAAATGTTTTTTCGGGTCCTCTGATGCTTCTCCTTTAAATTTTGGTAATCTGATGGTGGGATCATGTCCTGCCATTCTGAATGCTGAACTACTACCTCCTCACGATGTAGATACTTGAATAGTGTTGCCTGAACTAGCTCCTCCAGATTTTTCTCCTTGTGTAGACGTACTTCCTACTGCCTGACTTCTTCCGAACTTCGGTCGTCTAAACGACGGTGTTCTCTTCAGTGTATTAGTCGCACATGGTTTTATGGGTTCCACACTGACATTAATATGGATAGGATTGCTGCCTTCTCTTCTCGTTCTTGGACCTCTTGTATTCCTCTCATATGTTGCACGCAAAATTTCCTCAATCTGCTCCACAGCCCATAGATTCTCTACTTCTTCCTCATCACTTGCTAAGCCTTCCCTCACGACTATGGCTCTCTTCTTGGTATTCACCTTGTATTAGTAGGGTACTCCACTACACATCTTTCCAATTGTCGCCAAGATACACTTGATCTGGTCATCATCCATCATGATTGGGTCCAAGGGTTTCTCCTTTTTTCCCTTATCCTTTCCTCCTTCCATTTCTCCTCTTTCTGTCAGTGCTTCCCCCCTTCCCCCATGCATGCAGGGAAATTTAGCTGTCTGACTCCATTGCCATTACACCTTTTTTGTATAGAAGTATCTTAATAGAAGTATACAACGATCTAATGTAACTTCCTCGAGGTCCTTGTAGAAACTCTTGCTCCGCTGTGTTGTACGACTTCGTTGTATCTACTTCAAACTCTGTTATAAAGCCTGCCACAATACTGTCGAGCCAAAAGTCTACTGCGCGGGTAAATTTGTTGTTTTCCTGCTATAACTGCTCAATCTGTATGAGGGTCCACTCTAAATATCAGATCCGGTTCACTGCGTGGTTTTCCTTCAACCTTAGTATCCACTCCTGCAATAAATGTGGAAAATCACAGCAAAAGACTTCATGTAAATCAGTAAACACATATTTCTCAAGATATTTGTGGGGTTTTATTCTAGGGGTTCTATTATCTTTCTGTGCAAACTCTAACTCTTTTGTCCTTAGCCAACTTTTGATCTCTGCTTTTGTGGGTTTCCATGGTCTCAACATCCCCTTCTAGTGGCTCTTTTCCCTAATATTTTCTTGATCTTCCTCCAACAAACCTTCAACGTATCTCATCTGCTCAATCCTCTTCTATTCCTACCAACAAAAACAAAACCATTTGTTGGTTTTACTCCTTCTTATATCCTTTTTGAGTTTATTGACCCAGGGTTCATGTCTGTTCGGGTTTCCAACAAAGCCTCTAAAACCATCGGCCCTCTCGGAAAACCAGAAGGCAACACATCGCACAGGGTGCACTGCGCCGTCTCTCCTGAGATAGTCTTAATGAGTGGCTGCAATAATAATGTGTTTACAACCTAGGATTGAGTGAGAGATCCGATAACTATGTAAAGGGAGTGCTACTGTAACTTATTAATGCAATATACCATTATTCATGATTAATGCAAGAAATATGATGAATCATTCAATTAGCCCATATATATCTACCAATACAGTAAAGAAATACATGCATTCAATCAAATAACACAGATTTTACTGTGGTTCACCCCCTCTTGGGCTATGTCCACAAAGATGTTGGATTACTGAGAGGGGGGGGGGGGGGGGGTGAATCAGTAATAGAGAAATTTAGTCCCTTTTAACCATATAATCCAAGTGATTTAGTAATAGAGAAATTTAATCCCTTTTGGTCTCACTGAATTTGGATCTGTTATGAAGAATTTATGACGTTTTTACCCGAAACACCTGATTTTGACTAGTTTCAGGACTGGCCACAAACCCTATTTTCCACAGAGTGTAACTCCCAAAATACAGTGACCCACAAGCTGATTTTTTAACCACATATACTTGGATACGTTTTCTCACTTTCATAGCAATTTCAGGATCTGAATCATTATAGAAAAAAAGTTATAGAAAAAATGGTGAGATGACCTGAAAATAACATACCTTAGAAAGCACCATCAAAAGAATTTATCCTTCCTTGCATTTTGGCCTTCTTTTATTCACTTTCCTCAGAATTTCGGCTTAGATATCATTTGTAAACCTCAGACACCTATAGATATTCAAT
>JASDQU010104402.1:125348-136222 GCA_032191745.1 Picea mariana | reverse complement strand
GAAAGAAAACCTTTGAGCCAGAATTTTCTTCATATCGAACCAGTGGAGTCACCAATCGATCCTCAAATCATGGATTCACCAGGTGAAAGATGTGCAGCTTCAAGTGTGTCTGGTCCTTGTTCACCATCAAAGGATAGATCTTAACATTGTCGTTACCCCAGGAAAATTCTCAGACTGAGAAAGCAGCTGCTGAAACCTTCTCGAGAAAGCTCCTTAGGGTCAGCTTTCAGGTGTGCTAACAGTAGTCACAGCTGAAATAGTGATGTGGAAACAATGGGGTCGCCACAGTGGAGTCACCAAGTGCATAGTAGCAATCTTTAAGGGCTTTGATGTCTGACGCACCTTCAGAATCAGAGGCTCAATGTCGTTCTACCTAGGGAAAATATTCAACTTCGTCCCCGACAACGGCACCAGAAATGTTAGCGTCAGAAGTCACTCATGGATTGCTTGCAGGAGTAGAGCCCGACGCCCATCAGTTTTTATGTCACGGTTTGTTTAATGGTGTGATCAGATGGGTAAAGACTCAAGAAAATATAGCTTTAACTCGGTAAACTAGGCCTGGTATGTAGAAAGCAAGGGAGGTCTTGATCCAAATTCTCTTAGTAAATGATCAAAGGGTGGAAAAAAGAAGACTTGTGAGAAGGGTGAGCAAGACTGCCTCGGGAAACAGGCCTTCGGAAGCTTGAGGTCGAAAAAATCGGAAGCCAAGATCCTCTTGGTCCAAAGTTTCAAGGAGTTGAGGGGTGAATCGACTAAATCCTTCAATTCCAAGTCGTTTCAGCGCTGAGAACATCACAAGAACTGATTAGAAACAATGTGACTACTACAATGATCCAACCTACATCATCCTATAATATCCACAACTCGACCGAATCCTCCAATTCTGAGTTAATCTAACACAGTAAACAAAGAAATGGAAGGGAAGCTGACATCCATAAAGTAAGAAATCTCAAATGACTTATACATTAACCAGAGTGACCAGCGCTTCATCAAAAATTTACAATCGGGAGCTTAGCTCAACCATCGATAGATACAAAAAGTGGCCAAAATGCCTACATATGCTCTTCCCCATTTCGTCTAGCAGAGGCATCTCCTCAATCACATCTAGCCTGCATTCTACTATCATACGCTACCTTAATTCTTCATGGCTTGCGCCAGGGGGGTAGCTGAGCCCTTAAATGTTGAATTGGCGTGTGCAGGCTTCCCTGGCGAGTTGGAGACTGGGCACGGATTCCATGGAAAGAATCAGTATGGAGGACCATCTCGGGTGGACCTTCAGCTGAGACGTCCATACCCTGTAATTAATGAGTGAAGCTAGGCTTCAACCACCTTATCTCTTCTTCGTTTATCCTCAAGCTGGCATTGGGATTTAGATCACATGAATCAGTGCCTGGAGAACACAGCGCCCCCTCTCTTGAATCTTAATTAGGCGCCTTTGACCTCTCTATCAGAGTGATTTTGGCATTTCGGGGTTCACGAATGAGAAAGGATTAGGATTTTTCTCCTTTAAAGTCGCAATGGGCGAAATGTCGGGAGGGCCTAATGATTGCCACGTGTTCCCCACTGATTTGATGGCTCTGAACTAACCTGGTAATACTGTGGGCCCGAGTTTTGGCGCTTTCGGTGCTATCGGGGTTCAGGGTTTCGAAATGTAAAATGGAGAGGAGTGCTTACCGCTCGAATTCCTGAATGCCGTCATGACGTGGATGCGTGCCATGCACCCTTCAGATGGATGACCTAGATAGTATTTTCTATTATAAATGGGTTGTCCCCCGTTCACCCGCTCACTTGATATGACTTCGTGTTGAGATCCTGGGATTAGTTCGAAGGGAGCTTCCAAGTTTTGTTGATCGGCACTTTCAAGTGCAATGGACAGAGAGCTTCCTGACTCCCGATACTCGATACGTCGACAGGCTACCACCTGTCCTGGTTGGATCAGATGACCCAAATCTGATTTGAACTATTGGTGCTCCCTCTTGCACTAAACCTTGGGCAAGTCGGTAGCTCCGAAAACCCGATGACCGTCGATCTGCTTTGTAAATAGATCTTAGATTCTGCCAATGCTATTTTTCCTGCTCGCTTGCCTTGCTACCGGAAAAATAGGGATTCTCCCACGCTGCGCTTGGGCACTTCCTGAGAAACCTGTAGACCTGGGTTCTTTTGCGTGTAAGACAAAAATAATCGCTAACAACGGGTGAATTTGTTGTTCGCCTGCTGTAGCTGTTTGATCTGTACTGGAGTCCAATATAGTTGTCGAATCCGATTTGTCACATGGGTATCCTTTAACCTTAAGATCCACTCCTATAGTAGATGCGGAAAATCACAAAGAAAAACTTTTTCTAGATCCATAAATACGTATTTATCCAGGTATTTACACGGTGTTATCCTCGGGTTTCTATTGTCTTTTTGTGCAAAGTATAGCTCTATGGTTCTCAACCAAACCTCGATTTCTTCTCTTGTGGGGTTCCAAGGTCTCAACATCCACTTCTAATGGTTCATTGCTCTTCCTTCGATTCATTATTCATTCCATCTCATTTACTTAGTCCTTTGTTGTTCCTCTTAACACGACAACGAAACCATCTGTTGGTTACTACTTCCCTTCGGGGGTTGTATGAGTTATTGACCCAGGGTTCATGTCATTAGGGGTTCCAACAAAGCCTCTAAAACTATCGGCCCTCCTGGCAAACCAGAAGGCAACATAATGCCAAAAAGCGTTGCGTAGTCTCACCTGAGATAGCTTTAAATGGGTGGTTGTAAGACTTAGGTGTTTAGAGCTTAGGAAAGAGCATGGGATAGGGGTTTCTCAGATAGGTTCAGATACCATGAGTCGTAAGGGAGAGTACTTGTTCCTTGGATTCACATACGAATATCCCACAGGTTAATTAAAGTTAACTAAAAATAGATTCATAACTAAGTGTTAACTCATCAATCAAGTTTAAGCATCAATTGGTGAAAGAAAGAATAATCATGCATACATTTAACACATTACACAAGAGTTACCGTGGTTCACTCTCTACTGGGCTATGTCCAGAAATTTTTGGCTCTTGGCTCTTGTATTATGATAGATCTACATTTTCGGCGCCTCGCGCTTACAATTCTCCACAAAACTAGGTAATATCTATGTGAGGCGAACTAGATCGCACTAGGCTCCACGGCTTGTGGTCTAATCCTCAGATCCACCTCTCCTTGGGTATCCTTTGCTCAACATCTTACAAATTAGTTCGTGCCACTCAAAACATTATAGAAAATTGCTCACAACTACTAATGAACAACCCTACATGATACTTTCGTATCTATATTTATACATTTTGGGCTCTTCAGCCTCTTTCAGAATATTACAAAAACCCTAACCCTTCTTACGTTAGGTATTTCTCCCATACGCGTGTTGCTCCTCCTCCAGTTGTCTCTTTCCTTTGTGCATGCTTTCTTTCATGCACACGTGCTTCTCTTCTGCCAGTTGTTACTTCAGTTTTCCGCACACTTTCTTTCCCACGATCTTTCTTCTTTCCTCTTCGTCTTGGTTCCAACATCAACCAACCACATCCCATTTTAGTGGGGTTGAGATTTCAACCATTGGGTCCCATGGATGTTGCACTACCCCTTGCGGCCACCTAGGCAGACTCGTCACATGCTCCAACTGAAGCTAACAAAGCCACCCAGTTCATTGAGTGGATCCAACACATCCACCAATAGGTTTATGCTATTTACTGAAGTCCAATACCAAGTACAAGAAGCACCATGATCAACACCGGTTGCCACAACAGGTTTAGGTGGGCAACAAAGTTTGGTTCCACTTGCAAAAAGAACGCCTTATAGGGCCTCATCGGAAGATTCATCCACTCTGTTATGGACCTTACACCATCACTAAGTATTTGGGTGACAAATATTTTGAGCTCAACCTCCCCTCTTTCCTTGGCTTGCACCCAATGTTCAATGTGGACCTCCTTTGGCCTTATTTTCCACCATTATTGGAGACCTCAGGGATAGAACAACAATTGACACCAAAAAATCTCAACCATGATTGCATGGAACAAGCATACACTGATGATATCATGGACACATAGGTCAAGGGAACTCTCCAGCAAAGGAGCCATCTTTATTAGGTTGGCAAAGAAGGGAAGCTCCTGCACCAAGGCAAGTGGCTCACCTAGGGCCAAATTTAGTAGAAATTTCCTCATCTGATGGGGGCACTTAACATAATGGATATAATTGCTTCCTAATGGAGGAGGATTGATCTAGGAGGATCTTAGTGGCCACCCACCTTTTGTAGTTGGCTCAAAACAATTTTTTGACAACTTACTATTTTTAGCAGTCCCAACTTCCGAGGCCATTTTGAGGGCCTAAATGATGTTTTTTCATGATTAGGCACCTCAATGATAGCCTAAGAGTTTTATTGAGACCCCTAAATGAATATCCTCTTCAATACCTTTCCAACGAGCTATCGTGCACCCTAAAAAAATATCGTATGTAGAAGTTACGACCCCATGAAGTTGATGTACTAACTTACCCTTACGGGGTGCGTATGACTTTTGGCGCTTCATCTCCTAGGGTTAGGTTTTTGGATGTATAGGGTTTTTGAATTCATGTTTAATGTAAAAAGGGCCTTCAAAGCCTCATTGTACTCATATTCTTTCGAATAAGCATAGTTGTCACATCTCTTCTCACAAATAAGTTGTCACCATTTTGACAAGCTTGTTTTCAATCTACATTTTACAATATTCAATATATTTCTTATTTAATAGAAGTCAAGTTTTACTATATCTCTATTATTGTTCATTGTGTCTCTTTGTTAACATTATAAACTTGTGGTTTCATTTCATTCCACTCATAAATCCAGATAAAGGTGCATTATCATTTGCTAAGTGAATGTCATTAATAAATATAATTTGTTATTTTCTAGTGGATGGTGCAAGCAATCAATGAGAAAAATATGTAATCATACATTCATATTTCACTAATTATGGAATCATAGTCGTATATGATGTATAGATTTTTAGATTGTGTCCCTTCATTCTCACTTGGAAGAGATTGGTTCATTTACCTAGAGTTTCTAAATAAGGCATTTGGCCTTAGAGTACTCAATATTTATGCAATAATATGAACCAAGTCTTCTTTTATTTTTTTGTGATGATGAAGGGCATGTTTAAGTTTAGTTTCCTCATTTCTATCTCTTGGTGGAATCTTGAAGGCACTGAGTCTATGCAATACCATTTGAGAAATATGACGATGTTGACATTGGAGTCAAAAGTCACAAGGACAAAATTGCTTATTTTTTCTTCGAAAAGACTCTCCCTTATTATTCCTTACATGTTTTCCTTCAGGATGTACTATTATTCATCGGTTTCAGTTCAAATTCCTAGTTCTACTTAGGTCTGGACTCTGTATTTATACAATTTTTATACCTTCCTTCGACAGGTTATATTGTAATTGGTTAGGAGTCAAAGTATTTTGACTTTCAATTATTTTCTTTAAAGTTTTTGTTTCTAATAAAGTTTTTACAATGTTATCTAAATATCTATATTAATTTGATTTTTTGAAATATTAAAAATTTCTTTTAAAATTTTTTAAAATTATTTTTTCTGAATTTTGATTGGTAGATATAATTGATTAGACAATTTTTATGTGGTTTGATAACTATTTGTCAAATAATTAAAATTAATTTAAAAATATGATTTTTTTTAAAATATTCTATAAATCCACATACTAACATTACTATACTCTATACTCTGTTATGTTTTAAATAATATAATTAATGTTTAGTTGATTAGTGTTGTACTTGCTACCAATCATCGCATCATAAAATTAAAGTTTACACACACACACACACACACACACACACACACACACACACATATATATATTATTTTATTAGAAAACGTAAATGACGGGCCATGCATATATCAAATCAAGGGTCAAGCTTTGCACTTGGTTAAATTGTTAGATGATTTGGCATAAATAAAACTAAATTGTTTTTATTATTCCATATTACTTCTCTGAGGTTTTGAACGAGAATAATACTTCTCAGAGATTTTGAACGAGAATAATACTTCTATGAGGTTTTGAATGTGAATAATACTTTTGCGGTTTTGAATGAGAATAATACTTTTCTTTGTTTTTTACCTTTTTTACCCTAGTTTCTCTCGGTTTCTTGTTTCTCCATAACTTCTCTGCGGTTTTGGGAAATTATTTTTGGATTCTTCAACCTGCTAAGCAATTGGACATGCGAAATGAGGTGAGCCACTTTTTAATCTGATTCGATTTTAATTTAAAATATATTTATAATCTATTAACGTAAAGATATTTAAATATATTTTATTTATTTTTTATTTTATGTTTCATAAGTAAAATTTGATTTGAGAGATAAAGTCAATCCAAAATAATTGAATGAGAATAATACTTCTCTGTAGTTTCTCTAGGTTTCTCAAGAACTTCTCTGTTGTCTCTTGGTTTCTCTAGAACTTCACTGTGGTTTTCAGAAATCATTTTTCGCTTCTTCAACCTGCTGAGCAATTGGACATGTGAAATGAGGTGAGTCACTCTTTACTTTGATTCAATTTTAATTTAAAATATATTTATAATCTATTAACTAAAGAGATTTAAATATTTTCTATTTATTTTTTATTTTAAGTTTTATAAGTAAAAGTTGATTTGAGAGATAAAGTCAATCCAAAACAATAATTTTTACATTTTTTTTCTTTTCTTTTCAATATGAGCACTCGACCACCTATTCCAAAAAATCATCCTAACACGCGGAGGCCCCCCAAAATCACCCTAGAGATCCTTTACGATTATATGGAATCAATAGAAAAAAGGAGAGAAGAGAGAGATGTCAAAATCCAAATAGATTTAGAAACATTAGAGGAAAGGAGTGAAGAAAGAGACTTAAACCTCCAAATATATCTAGAGGAAATGATTGATAAAAAATTGAAAGATACCATTCAAACTCAAATAGAGTATAGATTCTTAGGGTTCAAGAGTGAGTGAAAGATAGGATTCAAGAAATGGAAAAACATAAAAAATCAACCCATGAAGGAGGAGTTGAATAAAATCACAACTTGAGAGATAGGATTAAAGAGATAGAAGAAAAACTAACGAACAATTTGACCCTCAGTAATATGGAAAACAAATTGGATATCAAACCCATCAAAGAGGAAATGAATAAGATAATTGAACTGGACCATGAGAATAACAAAAGATCCTTGAACCTCTTAATTTATGGTATAAAAGAACAACAAGAGGAGGATATTCTAGCAATAGTAAAACAAAAATTAAATAATAAATCACAAATTGATACAACTTACCTCATAGAAGCAATGAATCTAGGAAAAATAATTGATCACAAAGATAGGTTGATATGTGTCAAAGTTAGTTGTAATGACCATAAATATAGCATACTTAGTAAATATCCAAGCTTAAAAGGGTCAAGAATATTTATAAATGAAGACCTCATTCCCGAAGACCAAGTTGAATTAAGGAAGGAAGTTCAAAAGGTAAAAGAAGCCAGGAAAGAAGGAAAATGGGTAATAATTAGAAATTGAAAAACTATTGTTAGGGATAAAGACCAGAGGGATAATAATAACTAGGAATTTGGGACACTCTGGATCCTTTTTTGGAACTGTTGTGGCTTTCCATGGTGCAAAGGTCCTATGATAATTTGGATCCCAAGTGATATTGATATTATCTATCTAGTTGAAACTTGGGAGCATGAGGAGTCTAAGGACCCTAACATAGAAGGATCTGTCTTATGGTCGGCATGGAACAAAAAATCCCACCGTAGAGGGATAGGAGGCATATCTTGTTATATTAGAAAGACAATTTCTCCTCACATTCAACTTCATAAGATTGACCTTCTCAATCAATACATTTGGATAGAAATTTCAGACACCAATGCTAAGAATATGTATATATAAATTTTCTATTTTGCACCTATTAATTGTACTTTTTATAAGAAAAAAAATCTAGATAACAATTGTCCCTATAATAATTTAGAATAAGATATTTTTAGTTAGAAAAATGAAGGTAATATCCTCCTTCTATGAGAGTTTAATTCTAGGATTGCAACTAAACAAGCTACTCTTTTAAGTAATTACTCCAACCATAATCCTTTATGGCTAGACGAGGACCTTGTTTTATCTAATACCTACAAAAGAATCTTTGAAGACCTAATTGATAATTTGTTTGGTACTGAGTTGGTCAAGCTCTGCAACTCTCAAGACCGAATAATTTTCAATGGAGTAATGAAGTGACCAAAATCCATCCGGATGACTTGTATTCATGGGCTAGGTAGTAGTGTTGTAGATTATGTGATATATGATATCCCTATTTCCAACCAAATAATAACTTTTGACCTTTTAAATGACCATGATCCCGACTTTGATCATAAACCTTTAACCCTAACTTTAAACTTTTCCATGCATAGGAGTGCCATTGAAGAGAATTATGATAATCAAAGGAATTTGCGCTTTGATAAAAGTAAAGTTGACATTTTCTTAAAGGATTTAAATAGTAAATTAAGTCTCTTAACTTATAAGGACAACATTGAACAACTCTATCATAATTTTACAACTACCCTTTCCACTTCTATTAACAAGTTCTCTTTCAAGGTGCTCTATAAGAAGAATAATAGAACGAACAACCCTTGGTATGATAAAGAATGTAAAATTTCTAGGAAATCCATTAGGGATTCTTCTAATGAGTCATTAAAACTCGATAAGATCAATACATACAAAGCCCTATTTAAAAGGAAAAAAAATGTACTATATCAATAAAATTCAAGAGCAACTTTCACAACTATATAAGCTGGATCCTAAAAAGTTCTGGATCCAAATTCTAAAACACAATACTAAATAAAATAATAGGATTTCGTTAAGAGATTGGAATTCCCACCTTAAAAGTCTTTACAAGTTCCCTAATTCCATGGACACCATTCCTATTGTCCCTACAAAGGAAGAAGTTTTTTCTTTGGATGACATAGAGTTTGGGGTCAAGCGTCTTTCAAATGGAAAAGCTAAGGACATTGAAGGCTACCAAGATGAAATTTTTAAAATCGGAGGGCCAATCCTTATCCCTCACATACATAAGCTCTTCAATTTAGTAGTCAAGCAAGGCTTCCCTAAACCCTAGACGCAAAGCCCCATTTTTCCTATTTTTAAAAATGGGGATAGAAACATTCCCTCTAATTATAGGACCATTATGATTAGCTCAATTTTAGCCATGCTTTATGGAATTATTTTGGAAAAGAAGATTAGCCTTTGGCAAGAAATTCATGGTAAAAGAGATAAAGGCTAGGCCGGGTTTAGTAGATATCATTCAACTCTGGATCATCTTGTTACCTTTAGGATCACTGCAGAGGAGTTCCGCATTACTAAAACCAATATTTTTTGTTGTTTTTCCGACTATAGAAAAGCTTTTGACATGTTTCCTAGGAAAAAACCTTCATAATAGGTTGGAAGAGATAAAAGTGCCTCTCGAGTTAAGGGTTGTTGCAATAAGGATGTATGAGAACTTTATTGCTAAGTTTAAAAACACTTAGGGCTGGTCCAAAGAGATTAACTCCAATATCATAGTCAAACAAGGTTGTCCCTTGTCCCCTACCCTATTTGGCATATACATTGACAAATTATAAGATTTCTTGGAAAAAGTAGGTTGTGTCGGCCCTACTTTCACTAGTATAGTCATCAATATTCTTCTTTGTGCCGATGATATCATTCTTATGGAAAGGAGTCCCCATGATCTTGGAAACCTACTAATAATTCTCAAGGATTTTTTCTCCAATATGGGTATGACTGTTAATACTGATAAAAATAAGGTCATGATTATTAAATCCAATAAGATCCCTTATGATACCTTCGTATATGGCAACAACAACTTCGAGGAAGTGACTTCATACAAATATATTGGAATTGATATTCACCATAAGATCAATTGGAATTATAGCATTGAGAAAAGGATTATTGGGGGATGTAAAGCTTATTATGGGTTTGAAAACAATTGTAAATCAGTTGATATTTGGAGTTGGGATAAGAATAATCTCCTCTTTGAGACTCTTTTTACACCTATTATTATTTATGGATGTCAAGTATGGGGTTGTAGTATCTCTCCTGAATCCTGGAGAAAGATAGAGCAAATACAAATTTTTTTGTAACATATAATCTCAAAATTAAAGGAAATACCCCCTATCCATCCTCCTCTTAGAAACAAGCATCTCCCCCATTGAGATCATGGCTATGAATAGATGCCTAATGTATAAGAACAAGTTAAACAACATGAAAGGGAAGAGGCTTCCTAAAATTGCTTCAAAATCGAGTCATAACCACCATCGACTCAAGCGAGGATGGCATAAAGATGCCCAGTCTTGGATAAACTATTAGGGAATCATGGAAGACATCATTTTGCAGAATAAAGATACTATTAAAAAAATGTCAAATCAAAATTTAAGGAGAAAATGTGGTGTGATAAAGAGTTAGAGGAAAAAAAATTAAGGTCTTATAAGGATGTAATCAACCCTAATCTAGAAGATCAAAATTATCTATCTGTTTTTCCAAGTCTAAAGAAAAATATAAGCATTGCTAATATAAGAACAAATTCTCATGAGCTCCATAGTGAAACTTGGCATTGGTCAGTTCCTAAAACACCGTGCGATGAAAGAGTGTGTCACCTTTGTGACACTAAGAAGGTTGAAGATGAAAAAAACTTTCTCTTAGATTTTCCAGCCTATACCCATATTAGATCTCATTTTCAAACTATTTTTCACACTACCAACCTTCCTAACCTCTTAACTCAGGAAAAGTACGGTGATCTTGAAAAACTTCTCTTAATGCTTTTCGAGCACAGAAACAAAATTCTAAAGAGTCACAAGTAATCATTTTCCCCCA
>JASDQU010104402.1:72817-85490 GCA_032191745.1 Picea mariana | reverse complement strand
TTAGCGATCGAGTCTTCTTGCAGGTAAAACTGCATAAGAGTTCGATCAATTTTGGAAAGGGAGCTAAAATCTCTCCTAGGTTCATGGGACCTTTCGAGATTGTGTAGAGGAAGGGGCCCGTGGCCTATCGACTAGCCTTGCCTGATTCTTTGAGGTGCATGCACGATGTTTTTCATGTATCTGTTTTGAGACATTATATTAGTGACCCTACACATGTTATTGACATGAGTTCCTTGCATGTATTGGATGAGGGGGCGCTCACAGCTGAGCTAATCCACATCCTCGATCATAAATAGCTATGATGTCGAACAATATATCAGGTCAAGGTTTAGTGGGATAGCTATAGTCTTCACTTGATGACCTGGGAGGATGCATATGTTATGCGCTAGCAATTTCCATTTTTGTTTGATAGATAGACTTATGATACTTTGATACACATTATTTCAACACTTATATAGTATGAAACTTTGGGACGAAGTTTAGACCAAGAGGGAGTGTATGTAACAGCCCGCTCTTGCGCGCACTGAGTGAACTTATTCTTTGAGGACACTTGCTTGCAAGCGATCTAGATTATTATACTATTGGACATTTGATTATGATTATGAGGCGTTATGGATTGATGACATGTTATTTGGCTGTATTGACATAGACAGGTGCTATTGACTTGGTTTTCCTGAGTGTGCAGGATTTTGGACCTCTAGAATGTAGAGGCATCGATGAAACCCCTTAGACTCTGGATAGAGTTAGGGAGTGGACTATTAGGGGTTTGATTGTTTTATATATGACATTTGAGCATCTGATTAGATGATATGATTATGGATATTATTTCTGACATGACTCATTGATGATGCAGGTTATTGATAGCTTGCCAACCAGAATTACATGTGGAGTAGAGGGGTCACACATGATATCCAGAGACGTTGAGGGAGAGGTGTGGACAACAACCCTGCCACAACCTACTAGCACTCCCATCATGGCTCAAACTATAGGTTAATGATTACCTAGTTCGAGAATACCCACGATGCCGTGAGGGCCGACTACGACAGTCACTCATGATGATTCTAAGGGGTGCACAATAAGGTAGAGACCTTATTCCTTAGAGGCCCTTAGTCTCCCAGAAGATCACCTAGCAGAGTATTGACTCCAGGGGTTTTTGATGTCTACCAAGTCATTCAAGAGGAGAGTGGCAACCTTGGACCATGGAGTGAGTCCTAAAGGGCACGTCGCACAAGGGAAACAAAATGAGGTGAGTGGCACCCTTGGAGCACCTAGTGCATCATGAAGGGCACGTCATGTTGTTAAATAATAAATGAATAAACCTATATGGCCTTAGAACGAATAATGTGATGAGAAATATTTTTAAAAAAATTCCCTAATAAATTGTCGCCCAACCTAGGAAAATAACATCTAGGTTTAAGTGATTCTTGTGATATATATATATATATATATATAAACAAAAATAAAAATAAATAAATAATAATGATAATCATCATTAATCATGTGACGAGAAGGGGGTAAGCAATTCAATTAATTTATAAAAAAATCTTTTGGGAGATAAAATTTTAAAAGGGGGAAAAAGGGGAAATAATTGTTTTGTTACATATGCTAATTAAACTTTATTAATTAAAAAGGAAAAGGGGAAAAAGGTAATTTTCTACACTTGCCGATTTGATTTTTAAATGAAAAGGGAAAGAGGGAAATTTAAAAGAATTAGGAAACTAGGAAAAAGTGGGCAACATAAAATGAAAGGGGAAACACAAGGAAAAAATAGAAAGACTAACTTAGTAAGGTATCTAGCATTTAAGAACTTTCTATATTAAAATCAACTAGTAAATTAGTAAGGGGGTAAGTCATTAAAATGTGTAAGGGAATATGGGGACACCTAGGAATGATTCTAGGAATGCTTTTAGGTGGGTGAGGGAAATATGAGTAATTAATTAATTAATGAAATAAATTTATGGTGCAATGAAGGGGATGGGTGACACATGTACGGGGAGGATTTTTATGAATTAAATTATTGAACAATAAATTAAATTGGATTTTGGGAAAGTAAAGGATTTAGAAACTCTATATAAATGAGGGAGAAGAAGGATGATGGAGCTCTTCTTGATGTGTAACGTTACGCTGTAGAAATTTAGACTTGACTGATTTAGCTAGTGGGAGTTGGGATACCTAGCTTGATCAGAAGTGGTAGCTCAGCATTGCAAGGCAAGCTGGGAGCTAGCTATTCTTTGGTTTAGTGTGCATGGCCCCTTTGCAGCTTGGGGGCCTAAGGGGGAAGAAGAGTACCTCTAGAATTGGTTGGGAGGTACCGATGAAGTCTCATCAATTGGCAAGCAGGAGCTGCACGAAGAACGTGGGACAATGACTCAAAGTGGGTGACTTGGGCTACAGTACACTTCCTTTATTTTTGCATGGTAGATTATTATTATAGTTTACGCTTTTATTTCTGTACTTTTACTTGGGTAAATAAAATGTTGACTTAGAATTTCAACCGAGAACTTAATTTTCCCCTTAAGCCTTAAGCTCGTTGTTGACTTGATTCCCTTGGCTTTCAGTCCCTGAATATTGTGACTGTCCGAATGGTTTTATCAATTAGGTGTGATGGTTTGTGCTTTACTTCGTCCTCATCCCTAGTTCTTCATTTCATGCCTGGCCAGTCGGCCAGGAGCTGAATCGACAATCATCACTTCAGTGCACAACGACCTATAGATTCCAATGCTCTGATTTTATGTGCATGGATGATGAGCGAAGTATGTGTGGGTCCCATTGTCTACCCCTATTGGTTGTCCCTGGTTGAGTGCCTATCTTGAACCTTGTTGCGTTGATTAACTCTATGGTGGGTTTTCTTCCCGCAACGAACCGCTTACGATCCTTTGTGTTGATCCCTGCATTTAATACCCTTTATGGAAACTATTTAAGGCTGAGCTTATATTGCTTCTCCTGGAAATTCATTGTGTGTTTTTTTCCTTACTTCTGGTCTACCATTACTCTACGATTTTACTCTACGTTTCTCGTGATTCAATGGCATTTACTCTCTGCATTTTTCTTGTGTTAAACCTCTTCTCTACTTGACTGTTGACGACATTCACCCATGTGATTTAACCCACTACTATTAACTTGAACCACAAATTTACTACCCAATATGATTTTAATGTTTAGAGAATATTTGTTCATTTAGAAATGGATGTTGGTATTCAGTTACAATTGAATTATTGCAATGCGATTTCTAAAGGCGTTTCCATCGTCAGATCTCTTTGCTCTGCGTTTTCATTATTGATGTGTGTCCATTGCTGATTTTATTGCACTGCGTTTTTCCGCCAATAGTTAAGACTACGATTTGCCATTGTCAGACTGCAATCCTTTCTTGATTAAGACTGCATTTTGTTTTTGTTTGCCTAGCGATTTAGCCACCTCTCAGGACTGCATTTCATTTTTATTTTTTGGCCGATTTTTCTCCTTGGCTTCGCATGACAACGATTTACCACTTTAATGATTTGGTCTACAATTGTAATCCCTCAACGTTTTCCTTAATGCATTGGTCTTCACATGTAATCCCTCGACGTTTTCTTTTATGCTTGATGGTGAATGTAATCCCTCAACGTTTTCTTTTATGCATGGATGGTGAATGTAATTCCGCAACAATTAATTTATATTTGAAGGCGAATGTAATCCCTTAGAGAATTACCTGGCTCTCGAATGAAATATGTGTTTTCATGTTGTGTATAACCGCATTGTAATTGGGTTGAGTTATTAATTTATTTAAAAAATTCCCCAGCCAATCATTTTTTCTAATGCTATTTAAAACCGAAATTTACACAGCCCTTCATTTCTGAAATACTAAGTGAATTAGAATATTAACCAGCAATCCGATTTTTTTGCTAATGTTGATTAGAATTTCTCTTTACACAATGACCCACTTCTGAACTATTGAGTGAGTTAGCTATTCACATAGCCATTCGATTTTGATACTGTCATTGAGTTAGCAATGTGTAATATTAATGTATGCTAGAAATTCTCTTGGTAAAATTTTTGTATGCTCGATATTTCCATCCAGAATGTATGCTGGAAAATTGCTCGGCAATACATTTTTAGTCTTCAATGTTGGACCCCTTGAACATAGACAAAATCTCCCCTTTAAAATCTAGAATGCCGCTCAACATTGGAGTCGTTTATTTATGCTCAACCTTGCATGCCAGGCACCATTGTTAGGCTGTGTTTCCATCCACCATTATGCACACAGTAAATTATTCCACATTTAATTACCCATCTTGTGGTAATGAATTGATTGCTCCGAGCCACTTAATGTTAATTAATATTAATTAAATCACAGTGTGTTTATCTACTAGTATAGAGAACAACCCGAAATGGCATTATTAGACAACGTCTTAAATATAATTATTGCTAATATTGTTAGAGAGCCTGCTACATATTAATATTTGTTAATGGTGTATATCAATAGTGTTAGAATTTGTTATTGTTAATACTATTATATAATGTTAAATTGATTAATCTAGATTTGTGAATTTAGGCAGCAAGTCGATTATTTTCAGCAGCTAGCATAGATCAGTAGCTCACTTAATTTAATGGATAGTGGATATTTGTTAACCAGCGCATCTCGATGTTGTTAAGTACCTAATCTAGTTTACCTCTTGATAATCCTTATGACCTTAGTAGCTTGTTAATAGATCACTCCTTCGCACTTAGACGTCTTGTTTAACATATTATGGTGTTAGGTTGTCAGCGAAGTCGCGTAAGAATTGCACATTTTCTTTTGAGTGCCTGTCATATTGCATCTAGTCAACCTATTTTCGGGGGTGTGGGTGTAGTATTCTTGTCATTTGTTAGGCTCCCAGTCATGGATTTGTCCTGAGTCCTTGGTCCAAGATAGGTTATGTTAAGCTAGATTTATCGTCGCACCTATCACCTTGGGACGACATGAGTCCGGATGAGGGGATCATGGCATGCCCTATTTGATAGAGGTAAATGATATTGTGGTCAGATTCTATGCTTCCCAGGTGAGTGTTGTTGATAATCGTAAGTGGTTGTTAGCGCTTGAGTTGTAACGCCTTCAGGCGTTTGGCTTGCGCACCTTGAGGTTCTAGTCATTGGTCGTCAAGGTCGTTGTGTTAGTAGGGGTCAGTTTTCCCTTCACTTGTAGGCGTGGTTTTGGTTGCATTGGGCAGATTGTCATTTGTCCTTGTTGTTCTACGTAGGTTTCACCTAGTTTCTCTAGTGCCAGTGCATGGAGTCATAGTTATCTGTTTCCCGAACTGTGTGCTTGCATTCGTCATTAGTCATGTGTTTCAACTGTTGTCGTCTTAGCCTTACTACCTAAAAAAAAAAAAATTGAAGTTTTGCTTCGCTTGTAGTCCTAACGATGTGGTCATTACATATGGTATCAGAGCGGGTTCAACCCGTGACTTGGGAACACTATGGCTTCATTGATATGATATTTGATTAAAATGTTGCTAATTAAATTGACTTGAATTCGTGCACGATAATCATGGTTAGAGAACGTCGCGGAGGGAGACTATAGGGTGGTAGGGGAGGAGGCACGATGCCTCTAGTAGCATCCACGCCTGAGGGGTCTAACCCCCAAGGAGATGAACAGATTTTCGGACAAGAGAAAATAGCAGTGGGTAATGTGGTTGGCCTGATGAGGTCTTTTCAGTTGATGTTTGAGGCACTGATCAATCATTTGGACAGAGGGGAGGCAAGGGCACCGACACCCCCTGAGGGTCCACCCTGCGCTCCGGTTGGTACTAGTAGCATTCACCACGAACTTGAGAAGGTTAAATTTCTTGAGTTATTTGGTGCCCTGGATGGCGTAGCCACCAAGGCATGGTTGGAGAATATGGAATTGTGCTTTTCACTTCGTGACTATACCTCCAACATGAAGTTCTGCATGACGGTATTTCAACTGAAGGGAGTGCTCTTCTATGGTGGGGGACGATCTTGTCGTAGTTGAATGTGGCCATCGAAGACGTGTCATGGGAATTGTTCGAGGAACGGTTCTGAGAGAGGTACCTATCAGAGGAATTCATTGAGCATTAGCTCAACGAGTTCAATGTCTTACGACAGGGTAGTCATATGATTCTTGAGTACGAGGACCATTTTATGGAGTTGCTTCGGTATGCTCCACATCTTAATACTGAGAAACTTAAGGTCAACAGGTTCGTGTTAGGCCTTAATGGTGGCATACATGAAAAGGTTAGGATTATGATCCCTCAGACCTTGCATGATGCCATTCAAAAGGCCCTCATAGAAGAAGAGGATCTTGTTAGCGGGGGTCAGAGCAGGACTCCAGTGAGACCGGCAGGGCATGTGTCATCTGGTGTGCAACAACATCAGACACCAGCCAATCATATGCCAGGATATTGTGGCTTCCAGAGGGGATCCACTTTCACTACACCTCGGTGACTAGTGCCTTAGTAGAGGAATCATTAATGAGGACCACGACATCAACAACATCATCGACCACAGTCGCAACAGTTTAGGCCTGTTCAGCAGAACATACCAGGATTCCAGGCTGGTGGGCCGTTAGCTTCTACTTCGGGTACTAGGAGTACTGGACCAAAGAAGGGGTGTTGGACATGTGGGGAGCTACACTACCAGCGTGACTACCTAGTGGAGAGGACTAGAGAGTTTGGATCAGTCGGACCCACTATAGTGGGAGATTTGGGCAAGGCCCATCGGATTCATACAACAATGAATAACCACTAGGTAGAGCACCATTCAATTGTGCTCGAGACATCAGGTACCGTCCCTGACTAGACCCTTAGTATTTTGATAGATCCTGGTGCTACTGAGAGTTTCATTTCTGGTGCAACGCTAAAATGGATTAAGGTAAAGGCAGTCGAACAGGATGAGTTTAGCTTCGTAGAGATGGCTTCGGGAGAAAAAAAAAAGGTTGGAGGAAAGGTTATGGGTTGTACCCTTAACCTAGGAGAGTTTGTCACCAGGTCCAACCTGTATGTCAAGATCTTAGGATCTTATCACGTCGTGATTGGTATGGACTGGTTGGAATCGCATGAGGCGGTACTCAACTATAAGACGAAACAGTTGATTTTGGTCGATGATGAGGGACAAAGATGCGTGATTGTAGGATGGAACTAGGGAGTTTCTCTGAGGTTCATATCTTCCTTGCAGCTACGAAAGAGTAGGCGCAAGGGATGTAAGCTTTATGCGATCCTTGCATTAAACGAGAAGGGAGTAGCGGAAGGTCTAGAACACCTTCCTGTGGTGAGAGAGTTTGCGGACATCTTCCCAGAGGAGTTACCTGGGATGCCACCGGAGAGGGAATTGGAGTTTACTATAGACCTAAAATTGGGGACTGAATCGATAGCTAGAATGCCTTATCGGATGTCGACCCCGGAGTTATAGAAGTTGAGAATGAAACTGAAAGAGTTGTTGGGACTGGGACTAATATGTCCAACTGTGTCACTGTGGGGTGCGCCTGTTATCTTCATAAGAAAGAAGGATGGGTCATGGAGGCTCTGCATTGACTATCGTCAATTGAACAAGGCAACAATCAAGAATTAGTATGTATTTTTGAGGATTGATGATCCGTTCGATCATATGAATGGTGCGACGGTGTTCTCAAAGATTGATTTGCGATCAGGGTATCACTAGTTACAGATCAAGGAGGATGACGTCCCTAAGACCGCCTTTAAGACGAGGTTTGGGCATTACGAGTTTACGTTTTTACTATTTGGACTAACAAATGCGCCAGGGGTATTTATGAGTTTTGATGAATATGGTGCTCCATGAGTACTTGGACAAGTTTGCCCAAGTATTCATTGACGATATTTTGATTTACTCTCAGACAATGGAGGAGCATGATGAGCACTTGTACTTGGTACTACAATGTCTGCGAGAGCATAAATTGTATGGGAAGTGTCTATGGTGGTTTTTCTTCCCGCAAACCACTTATGATCCTTTGTGTTGATCCCTATGTTTAATACCCTTCCTAGCAATTTTTTAAGGCTATGTTTATAATGCTTCTCCTGGCGATTCATTGTGTGTTTTTTTCCTTACTTATGGTCTGCCATTAATCTATGATTTTACTCTACGTTTCCTATGATTCAATGGCATTTAGTCTTTGCATTTTTCTTGTGTTAAACCTCTTCTCTTATTGACTGTTGATGACATTCACCCATGCGATTTAACCCACTACTATTAACTTGACCCATGAATTTACTACCCAATACAATTTTAATGTTTATAGAATATTTATTCATTTAGAAACATATGTTTGTATTCAGTTACGATTGAATTATTTCTCTACGATTTCTGAAGGCGTTTCCATTGTCAGATCTATTTGCTCTATGTTTTCATTATTGATGCGTGTCCATTGTTGGTTTTATTTCACTTCATTTTTCCACCACTAGTTAAGACTGTGATTTTCCATTGTCAGACTGCAATCCTTGCTTGATTAAGACTGCATTTCGTTTTTGTTTGCCTAGCGATTTAGCCACCTCTTAGGACTGCATTTCGTTTTTATTTTTTGGGCAATTTTTCTTCTTGCCTTGGCATGACAGTGATTTACCACTTTAATTCTTTGGTCTACATATGTAATCCCTCAGAATTTTCCTTAATGCATTGTTTTTCACATGTAATCCCTCGGCATTTTCTTTTATGCTTGATGGCGAATGTAATCCCTCAACGTTTTATTTTATGCATGGATGGCGAATGTAATTCCTCATCAATTAATTTATATTTGAAGGCGAGTGTAATCCCTTAGAGAATTATCTGGCTCTCGAATGAAATCTGCATTTTTTTCTCTGTGTTTTCATGCTATGTATAATTGGGTTGTAATTGGGTTGAGCTATTAATTGATTTAACAAATTACCCAACCAATTTTTTTTTCTAATTCTGTTTAAAACCAAAATTTACACAGCCCTCCATTTCTGAAATACTAAGTGAATTAGCATATTACCCAACAATCTGTTTTTTTGTAATGTTGATTAGAATTACTATTTACACAACTACCCACTTCTGAACTATAGAGTGAGTTAGTTATTCACACAACCATTCGATTTTGATACTGTCATTGAGTTAGCGATTGGTAATATTATTGCATGCTCAAAATTCGCTTGGTAAAATTTTTGTATGCTGGAAATTTCCAGCCAGAATGTATGATGGAAAATAGCACAACAATACGTATTTAGCCTTCAATGCTGGACCGCCATAATGTAGACAAAATCTCCCCTTTAAAAGCTAGAATGTCGCTCAACATTGGATTCCTTTATTTACGCTCAACCTTGCATGCCAGGCAACACTGTTAGGCTGCATTTCTATCCATCGTTATGCACACAATAAATTATTCCACATTTAATTGCCCAACTTGTGGTAAAAAATTGATTGCTAAGAGACACTTAATTCTAATTAATATTAATTAAATCACAACGTGTTTATCTACTAGAATAGAGAACATCCCCGAATGACATTATTAGACAACGTCTTAAATATAATTATTGCTAATATTGTTAGACAATGTGCTACATCTTAATATTTTTTAATGGTGTATATCAATAGTGTTAGAATTTGTTATTGTTAATACTGTTATATAATGTTAAATTGATTAATCTAGATTTGTGAATTTAGGCAACAAGTCGATTATTTTCAGCAGCTAGTGTAGATTAGTAGCTCACTTAATTTAAAGGGCAGTGGGTATTTTTTTATCAACGCATCTCGATGTTGTTAAGTACCTAATCTATTTTACCTCTTGATAACCCTTATGACCTTAGTAGCTTGTTAATAGATCGTTCCTTCACACTTAGACATGTTGTTTAACAGATTATGGTGTTGGATTGTTGGACAAGTCGCGTAACAGTTGTGCATTTTCTTTTGAGTGGTCGTCATCTTGCATCTAGTCAACCTGTTGTTGGGGGTGTGGGTGTAGTCTTCTTATCAGTTGTTAGGATCCTAGTCGTGGATTTGTCCTGATTCCTTGGTCCAAGATAGGTTATGTTATGCCATAGTTATCATTGCACCTATCACCTCGGGACAACATAAGTCTAGATGAGGGCATCATGGCACGCCCTATTGGATAGAGGCGAATGATATCGTGGCCGGAGTCTGTGCTTCCTGGATGAGTGTTGTTGATCGTCATAAGTGGTTTTTAGCAGTTGAGTTGTAATGCCTTCAGGCATTTAGCTTGCGCGCCTTGAGGTTATAGTCATTGGTCGTCAAGGCCATTGTGTTGGGAAGGGTCGGTTGTCCCTTCTCTTGTAGGCGTGGTCTTGGTTGTGTTGGGCGGGTAGTCATTTCTCCTTGTTGTTCTACGAAGGTTTCGCCCAGTTGATCTAGTGCTAGTGCATGGATGTAGTTGTCTGTTTCCAGAACTATGTGCTTACATTCGTCGTCAGTCGTGTGGTTCAATTGTTGTCGTCTTAGCCTCCATGTTTAAAAAAAAAAAATGAACTTCTGCTTCACTTGTAGTCCTAACAATTGGCCCCATAGTCTGTTGGAATAATGACGAACAATAACGTCGGTCTTCAAACGTGTATGATATACTAGCGACGTTAGTGATGTCTCAACTGCGATGTTTATTCTATGGCAACGACGCTATAGATGTTGGAAGACTGACGACCTATAGTTTTTTTTAAAAAATTAAAAAATAAACAAAATGGTATCAAAGAGGTTTAGGGTAGGAATCTCATTGTTATCACAATCGATGAGGAGTAAGATAACCATTACACAATTTCATCATCACTATGGAAATTGTTTTGTTCCCAACGACACAATGGGTAACATTTGGCTCCTACTTGGGGTCAAGTGCTCTTCGTGGGGGCATTTGAGAACCCTAGAACCCTTCCTTACTAGCATTTTTGAACCCTAGAATCCTTCCTTACCAAAAATTCATCAATAGTAACCTTTCTACAATTGTGTTTGATCATTGCAACATTAATCATAACCATGCTTCACAAGTAAGATAAAAATAAAAGACAACCTCAGAGAAACCTGAACAACAACATGACTAGCAACATGACCAACAAGAAGAAACATCACTGAAAAGTACCCAACATATAGACTACATAAATAATATAGTCAATCTACTCAACAAATATAAGGAAGGTTCTCCAAAATTAGGGTAGGAAAATAAGAATTATAGCATTGAAAGAGGCTAGAAGAGTGCCCACTTAAATGTTGTTTTCATGGTTGGCCCCATAGAGGAAAATTTTGGCTAATGAAAGGAAATGAATCTATAATTAAATATTCCTGGAACATGCTTTTCTTCACTAGGTTTTAAACACTGGTATATTTACTCCTGTAGAAATGTTTTGTGTTCCCTAGGGCATCCAACTTGGATGTGAGATACAATTGATTTTCGTAATCACATTGATTGGAATGTATGTCATCATTAATATCTAGAGGACCTATAGGTGAAACAGTCATAAACAGGTTGATCCATAATTATCTCTCAATCAAGGATATATTAATCAGATGGTCCAATGAATAATGATGCAATATCTCTTTCATTGATGTTCAAATTTCCTATTATCATAATCCTTTAACACTAAAAAGGAGTTTCCTTGCTTCACACCACAAAAATGTTCACTAATGAAGCATTAACTAAATGTTTTTATCTCCAAGCTGCTTACTAGTCAATTTGTTTCTACAAGAATGTACCTTGGACTGTGACTGTCAATGTTAAGTCTAGCATGATTTAGACACAATCCTTACTCCCCTCACTATTTAGATCAAGTAAAACTGTCGTTCCAAGACACGAAGAATATCATAATCATATCCATGTTATTCATTACACCTTTTAGGGAAGTACCATGTCCTTCTATTGTTATGCCTTGCTCATTTTTACAGGTTGTCAAGAGTGTTTCCTACTTCATTTATTGTTGGATTGATTGGTGTATCAAATTTTCACCTTTTATCATGTTAAAACACCTCAAAAGAATCAATATCATCATTTCCTATATTTTGGGCTCATACATTAGGTATCATTTATATTGTAAGTATAGAAAGGCCCTTGAAATGAGGTCTAAGAACATAGTTAGTGCTAATTAGATGTATAAGTTAAACATGTCAATAATAACTCCATGTTCGAAAAGTGGACATGTAAGTGAGGGGATCCATACACCAAGCTCCAAACATGATTCTTTATCATAATTGTTGAAATGGATAGATCTATATAAGTCATGTGTATATGGGGGGAGGGTGCTCAACAAAAGTGAAGGATCAACAATGTAAAGGTTCTATCCCAATTCGAAATGAACCCATAAGTGTTAGGGAATTCCTTCTTTGCAACCACCCAAGTCTCATAGGAAATAACATATTTCAATATGTTGTAAGGGTGATCATATATGTTGTTCATATTGCTTTTACTAAGTCTAAAAAAAGGATACCGATGCTAATGGTGCACTACTAAAGGATTCCAAAATGTTCTTACAGGACTGCTGGAAGTGAAAGGATAGGAATTTGACATGAAAAGAAACTTAATAGTTTAAATAACCATATTGTTTCTTGTTGATAAGTTTGTTGGATCATGTTGTCATTGATGCCAATGGTTTGTCATTGATGCCAATGGTTTGATTACTTGGGAGATTGTTGGATCATATGTCATTGATGTAAATGGTTTGGTTTGATTGATGTCATTGGTTGATTTCAAGTAATTGATTTATATGATTCCCTTGATGAGAATGTTATATGTCCA
>JASDQU010104402.1:50071-69007 GCA_032191745.1 Picea mariana | reverse complement strand
TGAGATTATATGTTACAAAAAAAATTGTATTTGCTCTATCTTTCTCCAGAATTCAGGAGAGATACTACAACCCCATACTTGACATACATAAATAATAATAGGTGTAAAAAGAGTCTCAAAGAGGATATTATTCTTATCCCAACTCCAAATATCAACTGATTTACAATTTTTTTCAAACCCATAATAAGCTTTCCATCCCCCAATAATCCTTTTCTCAATGCTATAATTCCAATTGATCTTATGGTGAATATCAATTCCAAGATATTTGTATGAAGTCACTTCCTCGAAGTTGTTGTTGTCATATACGAAGGTATCATAAGGGATCTTATTGGATTTAATAATCATGACCTTATTTTTATCAGTATTAATAGTCATACCCATATTGGAGCAAAAATCCTTGAGAATTATTAGTAGGTTTCCAAGATCATGGGGACTCCTTTCCATAAGAACGATATCATCAGCACAAAGAAGAATATTGATGACTATACTAGTGATAGTAGGGCCGACACAACCTACTTTTTCCAAGCAATCTTATAATTTGTCAATGTATATGCCAAATAGGGTAGGGGACAAGGGACAACCTTGCTTGACTCTGATATCAAAGTTAATCTCTTTGGACCAGCCCTAAGTGTTTTTAAACTTAGCAATAAAGTTCTCATACATCCTTATTGCAACAGCCCTTAACTCGAGAGGCACTTTTATCTCTTCCAACCTATTATGAAGGTTTTTTCCTAGGAACCATGTCAAAAGCTTTTCTAAAGTCGGAAAAACAACAAAAAATATTGGTTTTAGTATTGTGGAACTCCTCTGCAGTGATCCTAAAGGTAAAAAGATGATCCAGAGTTGAATGATATCTCCTAAACCCGGCCTAGCCTTTATCTCTTTTACCATGACTTTCTTTCCAAAGGATAATCTTCTTTTCCAAAATAATTCCATAAAGCATGGCTAAAATCAAGCTAATCATAATGGTCCTATAATTAGAGGGAATGTTTCTATCCCCATTTTTAAAAATAGGAAAAATGAGGCTTTGCGTCCAGGGTTTAGGGAAGCCTTGCTTGACTACTAAATTAAAGAGCTTGTGTATGTGAGGGATAAGGATTGGCCCTCCAATTTTAAAAATTTCATCTTCGTAGCCTTCAATGTCCTTAGCTTTTCCATTTGAAAGACGCTTGACCCCAAACTCTATGTCATCCAAAGAAAGAACTTCTTCCTTTGTAGGGACAATAGGAATGGTGTCCATGGAATTAGGGAACTCGTAAAGACTTTTAAGGTGGGAATTCCAATCTCTTAATGAAATCCTATTATTTTATTTAGTATTGCGTTTTAGAATTTGGATCCAGAACTTTTTAGGATCCATCTTATATAGTTGTGAAAGTTGCTCTTGAATTTTATTGATATAGTACATTTTTTTCCTTTTAATTAGGGCTTTGTACGTATTGATCTTATTGAGTTTTAATGACTCATTATAAGAATCCCTAATGGCTTTCCTAGAAATTTTACATTCTTTATCATACCAAGGGTTGTTCGTTCTATTATTCTTCTTATAAAACACCTTGAAAGAGAACTTGTTAATAGAAGTGGAAAGGGTAGTTGTAAAATTATGATGGAGTTGTTCAATGTTGTCCTTATAAGTTAAGAGACTTAATTTACTATTTAAATCCTTTAAGAAAATGTCAACTTTACTTTTATAAAAGCGCAAATTCCTTTGATTATCAGAATTCTCTTCAATGGCACTCCTATGCATGGAAAAATTTAAAGTTAGGGTTAAAGGTTTATGATCAGAGTCGGGATCATGGTCATTTAAAAGGTCAAAAGTTATTATTTGGTTGGAAATAGGGATATCATATATCACATAATCTACAACACTACTACCTAGCCCATGAATACAAGTCATCTGGATGGATTTTGGCCACTTCATTACTCCATTGAAAATTATTAGGTCTTGAGAGTTGCAAAGCTTGACCAACTCAGTACCAGACAAATTATCAATTAGGTCTTCAAATATTCTTTTGTAGGTATTAGATAAAACAAGGTCCTCGTCTAGCCATAAAGGATTATGGTTGGAGTAATTACTTAAAAGAGTAGCTTGTTTAGTTGCAGTCCTAGAATTAAACTCTCATAGAAGGAGGATATTACCTTCATTTTTCTAACTAAAAATATCTTGTTCTAAATTATTATAGGGACAATTGTTATCTAGATTTTTTTTCTTATAAAAAGTACAATTAATTGGTGCAAAATAGAAAATTTCTATATACATATTCTTAGCATTGGTGTCTGAAATTTCTATTCAAATGTATTGATTGAGAAGGTCAATCTTATGAAGTTGAATGTGAGAAGAAATTGTCTTTCTAATATAACAAGATATGCCTCCTATCCCTCTACGGTGGGATTTTTTGTTCCATGCCGACCACAAGACAAATCCTTCTATGTTAGGGACCTTAGACTCCTCATGCTCCCAAGTTTCAACTAGATAGATAATATCAATATCACTTGGGATCCAACTTATCATAGGACCTTTGCGCCATGGAAAGCCACAACAGTTCCAAAAAAGGATCCAGAGTGTCCCAAATTCCTATTTATTATTATCCTTCTGGTCTTTATCCCTAACAATAGTTTTTCAATTTCTAATTATTACCCATTTTCCTTCTTTCCTGGCTTCTTTTACCTTTTGAACTTCCTTCCTTAATTCAACTTGGTCTTGAGGAATGAGGTCTTCATTTATAAATATTCTTGACCCTTTTAAGCTTGGATATTTACTAAGTATGCTATATTTATGGTCATTACAACTAACTTTGACACATATCAACCTATCTTTGAGATCAATTATTTTTCCTAGATTCATTGCTTCTATGAGGTAAGTTGTATCAATTTGTAATTTATTATTTAATTTTTGTTTTACTATTGCTAGAATATCCTCCTCTTGTTGTTCTTTTATACCAGAAATTAAGAGGTTCAAGGATATTTAGTTATGCTCATGGTCTAGTTCAATTATCTTATTCATTTCCTCTTTGATGGGTTTGATATCCAATTTGTTTTCCATATTACTGAGGGTCAAATTGTTGGTTAGTTTTTCTTCTATCTCTTTAATCCTATCTCTCAAGTTGTGATTTTATTCAACTCCTCCTTCATGGCTTGATTTTTTATGTTTTTCCATTTCTTGAATCCTATCTTTCACTCACTCTTGAACCCTAAGAATCTATACTCTATTTGAGTTTGAATGGTATCTTTCAATTTTTATCAATCATTGCCTCTAGATATATTTGGAGGTTTAAGTCTCTTTCTTCACTCCTTTTCTCTAATGTTTCTAACTTTATTTGGATTTTGACATATCTCTCTCTTCTCTCCTTTTTTCTATTGATTCCATATAATCGTAAAGGATCTCTAGGGTGATTTTGGGGGGCCTCCGCGTGTTAGGCCGAGTTTTTGGAATAGGTGGTCGAGTGCTCATATTGAAAAGAAAAGAAAAAAAAATGTAAAAATTATTGTTTTGGATTGACTTTATCTCTCAAATCATTTTTTACTTATAAAACTTAAAATAAAAAATAAATAAAAAAATATTTAAATCTCTTTACGTTAATAGATTATAAATATATTTTAAATTAAAATTGAATCAAAGTAAAAAGTGACTCACCTCATTTCACATGTCCAACTACTCAACAGGTTGAAGAAGCCAAAAATGATTTCTGAAAACCATAGTGAAGTTCTAGAGAAACCAAGAGGCAACAGAGAAGTTCTTGAGAAACCGAGAGAAACTACAGAGATTATTCTGGCTAAAAAAGGTAAAAACCAAAGAGAAGTATTATTCTCATTCAATTATTTTGGATTGACTTTATCTTTCAAATCAAATTTTACTTATGAAACATAAAATAAAAAATAAATAAAATATATTTAAATATCTTTACGTTAATAGATTATAAATATATTTTAAATTAAAATCGAATCAAATTAAAAAGTGGCTCACCTCATTTCGCATGTCCAATTGCTTAGCAGGTTGAAGAATCCAAAAATAATTTCCCAAAACCGCAGAGAAGTTATGGAGAAACAAGAAACCAAGAGAAACTACAGAGATTATTCTGGGTAAAAAAGGTAAAAAACAAAGAAAAGTATTATTCTCATTCAAAACCACAAAAGTATTATTCACATTCAAAACCTCATAGAAGTATTATTCTCGTTCAAAATCTCTGAGAAATATTATTCCCGTTCAAAACCCTAGAGAAGTAATATGGAATAATAAAAACAATTTAGTTTTATTTGTGCCAAATCATCTAACAATTTAACCAAGTGCAAAGCTTGACCCTTGATTTGATATATGCACGGCCAGTCGTTTACGTTTTCTAATAAAATTATATATATATATATATATATATAAACTTTAATTTTATGATGCGATGAATGGTAGCAAGTACAACACTAATCAACTAAACATTAATTATATTATTAAATTAATTTTAATTATTTGACAAATAGTTATCAAACCACATAAAAATTGTCTAATAAACTATATCTACCAATCAAAATTCAGAAAAAATAATTTTAAAAAATTTAAAAAGAAATTTTTAATATTTCAAAAAATCAAATTAATATAGATATTTAGATAACATTGTAAAAACTTTATTAGAAACAAAAACTTTAAAGAAACTAATTGAAAGTCAAAATACTTTGACTCCTAACCAATTACAATATAACCTGCCGAAGGAAGGTATAAAAATTGTATAAATACAGAGTCCGGACCTAAGTAGAACTAGGAATTTCAACTGAAACCGATGAATAATAGTACATCCTGAAGGAAAACATGTAAGGAATAATAAGGGAGAGTCTTTTCGAAGAAAAAATAAGCAATTTTGTCCTTGTGACTTTTGACTCCAATGTCAACATCGTCATATTTCTCAAATGGTATTGCATAGACTCAGTGCCTTCAAGATTCCACCAGGAGATAGAAATGAGGAAACTAAACTTAAACATGCCCTTCATCATCACAAAAAAATAAAAGAAGTCTTGGTTCATATTATTTCATAAATATTGAGTACTCTAAGGCCAAATGCCTTATTTAGAAACTCTAGGTAAATGAACCAATCTCTTCCAAGTGAGAATGAAGGGACACAATCTAAAACTCTATACATCATATACAACTATGATTCCATAATTAGTGAAATGTGAATGTATGATTACATATTTTTCTCATTGATTGCTTGCACCATCCACTGGAAAATAACAAATTATATTTATTAATGACATTCACTTAGCAAATGATAATGCACCTTTATCCAGAGTTATGAGTGGAACAAAATGAAACCACAAGTTTATAATGTTAACAAAGTGACACAATGAACAATAACAGAGATATAGTAAAGCTTGACTTCTATTAAATAAGAAATATATTGAATATTGTAAAATGTAGACTGAAAACAAGCTTGTCAGAATGGTGACAACTTATCTGTGAGAAGAGATGTGACAGCTACGCTTATTCGCAAGAATATGAGTACAATGAGGCTTTGAAGGCCTTTTTTACATTAAACATGAATTCAAAAACCCTATACATCCAAAAACCTAACCCTAGGAGATGAAGCGCCAAAAGTCATATGCACCCTGTAAGGGTAAGTTAGTACATCAACTTCATGGGGTCGTAACTTCTGCATACAATATTTTTTTAGGGTGCACGATAGCTCGTTGGAAAGGTATTGACGAGGATATTGATTTAGGGGTCTCAATAAAACTCTTAGGCTATCATTGAGGTGCCTAATCATGAAAAAACATCATTTAGGCCCTCAAAATGGCCCCGGAAGTTGGACTGCTAAAAATAGTAAGTTGTCAAAAAATTGTTTTGAGCCAACTGCAAAAGGTGGGTGGCCACCAAGATCCTCCTAGATCAATCCTCCTCCATTAGGAAGAAATTATATCCATTATGTTAAGTGCCCCCATCATATGAGGAAATTTCTACTAAATTTGGCTCTAGGTGAGCCACTTGCCTTGGTGCAGGAGCTTCCCTTCTTTGACAACATAATAAAGATGGATCCTTTGCTGGAGAGTTCCCTTGACCTATGTGTCCATGATATCATCAGTGTATGCTTGTTCCATGCAATCATGGTTGAGATTTGTTGGTGTCAATTGTTCTTCTATCCCTGAGGTCTCCAATAATGGTGGAAAATAAGGCCAAAGGAGGTCCACATTGAACATTGGGTGCAAGCCAAGGAAAGAGGGGAGGTTGAGCTCAAAATATTTGTCACCGACATCCTTAGTGATGGTGTAAGGTCCATAACAGAGTGGATGAATCTTCCGATGAGGCCCTATAAGGCGTTCATTTTGCAAGTGGAACCAAACTTTGTTGCCCACCTAAACCTGGTGTGGAAACCGGTGTTGATCATGGTGCTTCTTGTACTTGGTATTGGACTTCAGTAAATAGCATAAACCTATTGGTGGATGTGTTGGATCCACTCAATGAACTGGGTGGCTTTGTTAGCTTCAGTTGGAGCATGTGACGAGTCTGCCTGCGTGGCCGCAAGGGGTAGTGCAACATCCATGGGACCCAATGGTTGAAATATCAACCCCACTGAAATGGGATGTGGTTGGTTGATGTTGGCACCAAGACGAAGAGGAAAGAAGAACGATCGTGGGAAAGAAAGTGTGCGGAAAACTGAAGTAACAACTGGCAGAAGAGAAGCACGTGTGCATGAAAGAAAGCATGCACAAAGGAAAGCGACAACTGGAGGAGGAGCAACACGCGTATGGGAGAAATACCTAACGTAAGAAGAGTTAGGGTTTTTGTAATATTCTGAAAGAGGCTGAAGAGCCCAAAATGTATAAATATAGATACAAAAGTATCATGTAGGGTTGTTCATTAGTAGTTGTGAGCGATTTTCTATAATGTTCTAAGTGGCACGAACTGATTTGTAAGATGTTGAGCAAAGGATACCCAAGGAGAGGTGGATCTGAGGATTAGACCACAAGCCGTGGAGCCTGGTGCGATCTAGTTCTCCTCACATAGATATTACCTAGTTTTGCGGAGAATTGTAAGCGTGAGGCGCCGAAAATGTAGATCTATCATAATACAAGAGCCAAGAGCCAAAAATTTCTGGATGTAGCCCAGTAGAGGGTGAACCACGGTAACTGTCGTGTAATGTGTTAAATGTATGCATGATTATTCTTTCTTTCACCAATTGATGGTTAAACTTGATTGATGAGTTAACACTTAGTTATGAATCTGTTTTTAGTTAAATTTAATTAACCTGTGGGATATTCGTATGCGAATCCAAGGAACAAGTACTCTCCCTTATGGCTCATGGTATCTGAACCTATCTAAGAAACCCCTATCCCATGTTCTTTCCTAAGATGTAAACACCTAAGTCTTACAACCACCCATTTAAAGCTATCTCGGGTGAGACTGCGCAACGCTTTTTGGCGTTGTGTTTCCTTCTGGTTTACCAGGAGGGCCGATAGTTTTAGAGGCTTTGTTGGAACCCCTAATGACATGAACCCTGGGTCAATAAATCATACAACCCCCAAAGGGAAGCAGTAACCAACAGATGGTTCCATTGTCGTGTTAAGAGGAACAACAAAGGACTGAGTAAATGAGATGGAATGAATAACGAACCGAAGGAAGAGCAATGAACCATTAGAAGGGGATGTTGAGACCTTGGAACCCCACAAGAGAAGAAATCGAGGTTTGGTTGAGAACCACAGAGCTAGAATTTGCACAAAAAGACAATAGAAACCCGAGGATCACACCGTGTAAATACCTGGATAAATACGTATTTATGGATCTACAAAAAGTTTTTTTTATTGATTTTCCGCATCTACTACAGGAGTGTATCTTAAGGTTAAAGGATACCCACATGACCAATAGGATTCGACGGCTATATTGGACTCCAGTATAGATCCAACAGTTGCAGCAGGCGAACAACAAATTCACCCGTTGTTAGCGATTATTTTTGTCTTAGGCGCAAAAGCACCTAGGTCTACAGGTTGCTCAGGAAGTGCCCAAGCGCACCGCGGGAGAATCCCTATTTTTTCGGTAGCAAGGCAAGCGAGTGGAAAAAATAGCATTGGCAGCATCCAAGATCTATTTACAAAGCAGATCGACGGTCATCGGGTTTTCGGAGCTACCGAGTTGCCCAAGGTTTATCACAAGAGGGAGCACCAATAGTTCAAATCAGATTTGGGTCGTCCGATCCAACCAGGACAGGTGGAAGCCTGTCGGCGTATCGATTATCGAGAGTCAAGAAGCTCTCCGTCCATTGCACTTGAAAGTGTCGATCAGAGAAACTCTGAAGCTCCCTTCGAACTAAGCCCAGGATCTCAGCACCAGGTCATATCAACCGAGCGGGTGAAGGGGGGACAACCCCTTTATAATATAAAATACTATTTGGGTCATCCATCTGAAGGACACGTGGCACACATCCACGTCATGATGGCATTCGGGAATTCGAGCGGTAAGCACTCCTCGCCATTTTACATTTCGAAACACCAAACCCTGATAGCGTCGAAAGCGCTGAAACTTGGGCCCACAATATTACCGGGTTAGTTCAGAGCCGTCAAATCAGTGGGGAACACGTGGCGACCATTAGGCCCTCTCGACATTTCACCCATCGCGACTTTAAAGGAGAAAAATCCTAATCCTTTCTCATCCGCGAACCCCGAAACACAAAAAGCACTCTGACAGAAAGGTCAAAGGCGCCTAATTAAGATTCAAGAGAGGGGGCGCTGTGTTCTCCAGGCACTAATTCATGTGATCTAAATCCCAATGCCAGATTGAGGATAAACGAAGAAGAGATAAGGTGGTTGAAGCTTAGCTTCACTCATTAATTACAGGGTATGGACGTCCCGGCTGAAGGTCCACCCGAGATGGTCCTCCGTATTGATTCTTTCCATGGAAGCTGCACCGAGTCTCCAACTCGCCAGGGAAGCCTGCACATNGCCTCTACTGGGTGAAATGGGGAAGAGCATATGTAGGCATTTTGGCCATTTTTTGTATCTATCGATGGTTGAGCTAAGCTCCTGATTGTAAAGTTTTGATGAAGCGTTGGTCGCTCTAGTTAATGTATAAGGAATTTGAGATTTCTTACTTTATGGATGTCAACTTCCCTTCCATTTCTTTGTTTACTGTGTTAGAACAACTCGGAATTGGAGGATCCAGTCAAGTTGTGGCTGTTATAAGATGATGTAGGTTGGATCACTGTAATAGTCACATTGTTTCTAATCGGTTCTTGTGATGTTCTCAGCACTGAAACGACTTGGAATTGAAGGATTTAGTCGAGTCACGCCTCAGCTCCTTGAAACTCTGGACCAAGAGGATCTTGGCTTCCGAGTTTTTCGTCCTCAAGCTTCTGAAGGCCTGTTGCCCGAGGCAGTCTTGCTCACCCTTCTCACAAATCTTCTTTCTTCCACCCTTTAATCATTTACTGACAGAAGTTGGATCAAGACCTCCATTTCTTTCTACATACCAGGCCCATTTTACCGAGTTAAACCTATATTTTCTTGAGTCTTTACCCATCTGATCACCTCATTAAACAAACCGTGACATAAAAACTGGTGGGCATCGGGCTCTGCTCCTGCAAGCAATCCATGAGTGACTTCTAACGCTAACATTTATGGTGCCATTGCTGGGGACAAAGTTGAAGATTTTCCCTGGGCAGAACGACATTGAGCCTCTGATTCTGAAGGTGCATCAGACATCAGAGCCCTTAAAGATTGCTACTGTTCACTTGGCGACTCCACTATGGCGACTCCATTGTTTTCACATCACTGTTTCAGCTGTGACTACTGTTAGCACACCTGAAAGTTGACCTTAAGGAGCTTTCTCAAGAAGGTTTCAGTAGCTGCTTTCTCAGCCTGAGAAGCTTCCTGGGGTAACGACAATGTTAAGATCTGGCCTTTGATGGTGAAAAAGGACCAGACACACTTGAAGTTGCGCATCTTTCACCTGGCGAATCCATGATTCGAGGATTGATTGGCGACTCCACTGGTTCAATATGGAGAAAATTCTGGCTCAAAGGTTTTCTTTCTGTGACTCTTCTCAGATAGTTGGTTTTCCTAATGCACTTTTTGATAGAGACCAATGGGAATATTTCCTCCCTAAATTTCATGCAACAAGTTGGGAGGAACTAACTGAGCATTTACTGGACTTCCATGAGGCTATCCACCGACACATTATCACACATGAGGATGTCCAGATTAAGCTCTTCAGGTATTCATTGAAGGGAGATACTCTTGAATGGTGTCGGTCTCTTCCCACTGCAAGCATCCACTCTTTAATAGGTTTTCATACAACTTTCAATTCATTTTGTAAAGACTACTATCCAGCTGATGGTTTGTTTGAAAACTGTTGTGAGGAGTTTTCTTCGATTCAGGAAGCCTCTACTGGCCCTGAAGACCAGGTCCATGATGAAGCCCTTACTGTGGAGGAAAGCATCTGCTCTGAAAATATAGAGGTGTTGGACGATATTAATTGTGTTAGCCCCAGAACGGAAGCATCTGACATCATATCAGATGCATCTGTTCTTTTAGATATTCATGAAGATCAACACGCCTCTTGTGGAGATTATGAGTTTGCAGATCAGATGTGGTCCATGGTAGACGGCTCACCTGAGTATCGGGTTGAAGCAGATATTCCTAGCAACCCTGCTTCTGAGGACGGAGGCCTTCCCGTTTTTAAAGAAGAAATTATTGTGGAAGCGGTTTCCTCTCTTTTTCTCTAGGGGGTTTCTCACGATATATGTTTACCTGCGATTAAAGAGAAAAAGATTACGTGTGAGCAGCCAGAACCAGTAGGTCCCACTATCCCTAAAATGGAAATTTTTGACGGGATCACGGTTCTGGAGGAGGATCATATCAATGAAGGACAACCCCTTTTTGATATGTATTATAGTGATGATGAGCAGGAAGCTTATCCTACTTTTGATCACTATAGAGATACTGAAGATAAATTCAGCAAACAGAACCACCCCATGGTCCCTATTTATGATGAATACGAATCAGACCTGGGGGAGACCAAACCAGAGGAGCAAAATATTTCCTGTCCAGAGCCAGTCAGCGAGCAGCCACCGCCGGAGAGAAGCGAGCATACGTCAGTTTTCCACCATCAACCTGTTCTTATCAGAGATATTCAGCCACAGGTGAACAGCTGTGTAGCAGAGGAGGGTGTCTGTCGCCCATTTTCTGGAATTTGCCACTCATTCTATGACCCTGTCTGCATGTACATGGAGTGGAATTTCCCCTATGCCTTGGAGCCACCCTATTTCATCTCAACTCCAGCCTGTAAGGAGGAGTTGAAGAGTGTAACCGCTCTACTGTCACGGTTACACCATCTGCTGATGATCATCGACAGAAGGAAGCAGCTTCTATCCAGGAAGCTGCTTGAATGGCTATGGTGGAAGTTTTCTTTCACCTAGCCCACGTAAAGTGTTTTATTAGCTTAGGACTGTACATAATTAAGCTCCTGTAAGCATGAACGTTTAGTTTGTTTTCTTTTTATTTTTTGGCATGTATTTTCAGCAGCGGAATGTTTTGAGCCTGACTCCATAGCCCAACAACAATGCACTGAAGCTGCGGAATGAGTTCTTAGAGCATCACAGGGATGAATCTATCCCCCATGGAGCCTAATGTTAGCGATTATTTTTTTCTTAGGCACAAAAGCACCCAGGTCTACAGGTTGCTCAGGAAGTGCCCAAGCGCAGCGCGGGAGAATCCCTGTTTTTCCGGTAGCAAGGCAAGCGAGCGGGAAAAATAGTGTTGGCAGCATCCAAGATCTATTTACAAAGAAGATTGACGGTCATCGGGTTTTTGGAGCTACCGAGTTGCCCAAGGTTTAGCGCAAGATGGAGCACCAATAGTTCAAATCAGATTTGGGTCGTCCGATCCAACCAAGACAGGTGGCAGCGTGTCGGCGTATCAGGTATCGGGAGTTAGGAAGCTCTCCGTCCATTGCACTTGAAAGTGTTGATCAGCGAAACTCCAAAGATCCCTTCAAACTAAGCCCAGGATCTCAGCACCAGGTCATATCAAGCGAGCGGGTGAAGGGGGGACAATCCCTTTATAATAGAAAATACTATTTGGGTCATCCATCTGAAGGACGCGCGGCATGCATCCATGTCATGACGACATTCAGGAATTTGAGCGGTAAGCACTCCTCGCCATTTTACATTTCGAAACCCCGATAGCGCCAAAAGCGCTGAAACTTGGGCCCACAGTATTACCGGGTTAGTTCAGAGCCGTCAAATCAGTGGGGAACACATGGCGACCGTTAGGCCCTCCTGACATTTCACCCATCGTGACTTTAAAGGAGAAAAATCCTAATCCTTTCTCATCCATGAACCCCAAAATGCAAAAAGCACTCTGACAGAGAGGTCAAAGGTGCCTAATGAAGATTCAAGAGAGGGGGCGCTGTGTTCTCCAGGCACTGATTCATGTGATCTAAATCTCGATGCCAGCTTGAGGATAAACGAAGAAGAGATAAGGTGGTTGAAGCCTAGCTTCACTCATTAATTACAGGGTATGGAAGTTCCGGCTGAAGGTCCACCCAAGATGGTCCTCCGTACTGATTCTTTCCATGGAAGCTGCGCTGAGTCTCCAACTTGCCAGGGAAGCCTGCACACGCCAATTCAACATTTAAGGGCTCAGCTACCCCCCTAGCGTGAGCCAAGAATAATTAAGGTAGCATATGATAGTAGAATGCAGGTAGATGTGATTGAGGAGACGCCTCTGCTGGGCGAAATGGGGAAGAGCATATGTAGGCATTTTGGCCATTTTTTGTATCTATCGATGGTTGAGCTAAGCTCTCGATTGTAAAGTTTTGATGAAGCGCTGGTCGCTCTGGTTAATGTATAAGGCATTTGAGATTTCTTACTTTATGGATGTCAGCTTCCCTTCCATTTCTTTGTTTGCTGTGTTAGAACAACTCGGAATTGGAGGATCCAGTCGAGTTGTGGCTATTATAGAATGATGTAGGTTGGATCACTGTAATAGTCACATTGTTTCTAATTGGTTCTTGTGATGTTCTCAGCGCTGAAATGACTTGGAATTGAAGGATTTAGTCGAGTCACCCCTCAACTCCTTGAAACTCTGGACTAAGAGGATCTTGGCTTCCGAGTTTTTCGTCCTCAATCTTCCGAAGGCCTGTTGCCCAAGGCAGTCTTGCTCACCCTTCTCACAAGTCTTCTTTCTTCCACCCTTTAATCATTTACTGACAGAAGTTGGATCAAGACCTCCCTTGCTTTCTACATACCAGGCCCAGTTTACCGAGTTAAAGCTATATTTTCTTGAGTCTTTACCCATTTGATCACCCCATTAAACAAACCGTGACATAAAAATTGATGGGCGTCGAGCTCTGCTCCTGCAGGAAATCCATGAGTGACATCTGACGCTAACACCCGTACAGTCGACTTTTGGCTTGATAGTATTTTGGCAAGATTTATCAAAGAATTCGTGATAGACACAACAAATGCATACAGTGCATCCGAGAAAGATTTCCTATGAGGACCTAGAGGAAGGTACATCCGATCACTATATACTTCTATCAAGATACCACTATATAAAAAAGGTGTGATGACAATGGAATCAAACAGCTAGAATTCTCTGTGCATATGGGGGAAGGGGGGACGCACTGACAGAGAAAGGAGGAATGGAAGGAGGGAAGGGTACAAAGAAGAAGGAGGAACCCTTCGACCCAATATTGATGGATGACGACCAACTCAAGTGGATCTTGGCATCATCAGGAATGACGTGTAGCGGAGAACCCTACCAATATAAGGTGAATACCAAGAAGAGAATCATATCTGAGAGGGAGGGCTTGGCCAGCGATGAGGAAGAGGTAGAGGATCTCCGGGCTATGGAGTGAATTGAGGAAATCCTGCGCACCGCATATGAAAGGTAAACAAGAATCCTAAGAACAATATAAGAAGACAACCATTCCTTCAATATTAATGTCAGTGTGGAACCCATAAACCCATGTGCGACCAATACACCAAAAAGAACACCACCGTTTAGACAACCAAAGTTTGAAGGAAGTCCGACATCAATAAGTACATCGACACAAAGGGCAACAACTGGAGGAGCCAGTTCATGCAACCTTAGTCAACTATCTACACCGTGTAGAGGAGGGAGTAGTTCAGTATTTGGAATGGAAGGACACAATCCTACTATCATATTACCAGAGTTTCGAGGAGAAGTAGTAGAAGTCCCTAAGAAGCATCTATTCATTTAGGAAAAGATCTAGGAATCAAAGTATATCACTGATGAAGACACTAAACTCGCGCAGCTAGCGATCATGCTAAGGGACTGTGCACTAGGCTGGTACATGAGTCTAGACACGAACAATGTTCCTGGAACGACAAGGACACTGGACGATATTAAGAAACTACAGATCAATGAGTTCTAGAATCCGAGCTTAGAGGATCAATACATGAATGAGAGATTTGAAATAAGACAGAAACCAGGAGAATCGGTGTGGGAGATTGATCAAAGATTCAAGAAGTTAAAAGGAAAGTTAAAATACCTTATGACCAATATGCATCATCGGCACCTATTTGTCAATTCACTACTCCCACAATTAAAATATATGTTACAACAACAGATGTTTCAGACACAGGCCTTGCAATTGGAAGAGAATCAGTACCAGCAGACGAACCCGACTATCGAAGAACTGAAGGAGGACCTAAATAACTTAACATTTCATTTGATCCAGAATAAGAACAAGGACAAATGAGAAGTAGTTTGGTGCACTACCTGCAGGACGGAAGGACACCATAAGAATGAATCCCCAACATTCGCACAATATATGGAAATAGGAATGCCAAACCCACTACCACAGGGAGGATTATGGTGCAAAATATGTAAGAAAATGGGTCACGACCCTTACCACTGCACGATGATGCATAAATACCAAACAATCCCCAAGACCTCATATTTCACCTTTTGCAAGTTAGTAGGCCATGACGACAAAGATTGTATAACTATGGAGCTGATGCACGAAAGAACATCAGACGCATTCCAGGTACAAGAAGAAATGATCACTGGGAAGGAAGCACCATAGTTCAATCAAGCCCCAACACCATACAACATGGCCCAATAGCATTATAATACCATGTCACAACCTTACAATAACACGCAGCTGCAGTACAACCCACTGCGAGGTGACCATGTACCTTATAGAGGAGTAGGATGAGCCAGAGGAGGTTTCAAACATGACAGAGGACCTGTCACATGTCACAATTTCCAGAAACCAGGACATTATGCACGGGTTTTTCCACTGCCACCAGTGACTTGTATGTATTTTTGGGCATCAGACCACGATATGGAGGACTATCCGACATTACTTGGAAAAATCTAGGAAAAAAGAAACCAAAATAACCAGAACGTTCAATGGAGGAAAAAAACAGGGAATGACATAGTTCGACAGGAACCAGTGCAAAACCAATGGATAAAGAAGAACACAGACCCAAAGAAACAGTTCGACGCACATAAGGAGAAGGAGATTTTTACTGAAGCCCGACAAGAATTCCATAAGGAGAACATTGTTCCGACAACACAACAAAGCATGGAATCTTTGGAATACGAAATGACACCATCTATGGACCATACCAATTGAATACAACTCGAGGAACAAGTAAGTATGATCAAAGACTTTTTGCAATCATGCATCAAAATGTTGAATGATCCTTCATCTGTCAAGATATTACAAAACATCCTAGAAAAATGTAGCGGTGAGACGAAACAGAAGACATAATTGAAAACTATCAACCACCTACACAGAAGAAGAAGAACAAGCATGGAATTTAGATTAATTGCTAACATTGGGGATTTCAATGTCGGAGATATTATACTAGATCTAGGATCCGAAGTAAACGTACTACCAAAAGCTACATGGCAATGCATGGGAGAACCTACACTGGGATATTCAACGGTTCAATTAAAACTAGCAAATCAACATAGAGTCCTACCAATAGGTAGACTGAAAGGAGTGATGGTAGACCTAGATGGGGTGCGCACTAAGGCAGACTTTGCAGTCATCAAAATAGTAGATGACACAACACCTTCCCTGGTGCTACTTGGTCTGGATTGGGCGTTCAACAACTAGGCCATAATTAACTTAAAAACCAGAAAAATGACATTTCAATCAGGGGACTATAGGGTCATAGCCTTATTCGACCCATCAGAAGGCAAGAGGTTCATAGAACCCACTTGCTTGGATTTACAAGAGATCGACCAGTTGTACAGAACAACTGCGCATGATGTGGATTGCATAAGCCCAATTGTAGAAGGGGTACTCAGTTGGCGAAGCATTACTTCATGAACAACAGATTTAGACACCGAGTTAGAAAACTGGCAGCAAAGACTACATGAAGTATCCACGAGAAGGTGTGCCAGAATAGATCGCGCAGTAAGCTGGATTGGCACAGAAATCAGAGAACCACCCAGCTTTCATGGGCTAAACGATTTGGAAACTTTCTTAACACAATATGAAGATGAGGTACTAGAAAACCAGAGATTGATAGCGTTGGATTTAGCATTAAAGACTGCACCCTCCATATGGTGGGGTGCACAAAAAGAAACTATTACATATTGGTACCAATGTAAGCGATTACTGCGCATAAGGTTTAGAGAAGAACATACAGGTAACAAACAACAGAAATATGATGGACTAGGCACACTAGCAGAACACTTGGAGGTGTGTCAAATGTTGTGGAAAATGACACCACCGGAGGAATGGTCTCACCACTTCATTCATACTTTAGAGGGCATACCAGCGAATTGGTATACAGACCAGGAAATGCGCAAAGGAACCAAGACATGGGTAACACTCCAACAAAAATTTACAATCACTTTCTCATTCGATCATGAGAATCCCAACATAGACGTGGCCCTGAAACGGATCAGAAATGTCATATTCATCGAAGAACCAGAAGTATAAACGATCACAGAGGTACAACAACGAAATAAGCAGACAGTCAAGGATCTACTGTCATGCTACCATGTACAAGAGGAAGCTCTAGGTGAAGACGATCCGCGTGATATTCACTTTGAAGAAGTCGAAGGTGAGAGAGATGTGGAAGGACAACCCTTAGAATCAGAGGTCATCTCTGTGCCAATCAAGGTAACGAAGGTTAACATAGGGATCGCTAAGTGGCCCAATATGGTCAGCATTGGAGACTACTGGGATGAATAGACACTAGAAAGCATCACAGAATTGTTGCGCAAATACTGTGACATTTTTCCCACAACCTTTACAAAGATGAAAGGCATAGTAGGATAATTAGGAGAAATGAAGATACCACTCAGACCTGATGTGAGACCCATTAAACAATGACCATATAGATTGAATCCCATATATAAACAAAAAGTTAAAGATGATATCGATAGGATGCTCAAGGCTGGCATCATCAAACCAGTCGAAGAATCAGAATGGATAAGTCCGATGGTAATACAAGACAAGAAACAAGGAAGAGGGATCAGAATATGCGTCGACTTGAGGAAGTTGAACAATGAATGCCTACATGACCCATTCCCCACGTCGTTCACGGACAAAGTAATCAAGAATGTAGGAGGCCACGAAGGCTACTCATTTACCGATGGATTCTCAGGATATCATCAGATTAAGATAGCACAGGAGGATAGACACAAGACCGCATTCGCAACAAAATGGGGATCTTATTAGTATACAGTCATCCCGTTTAGAATGAATAATGCACCCACGATCTTTTCTAGAGTGGTCATCGCAACATTTAAGGAGTTCATCCATCAATTCCTCGAAGTATACCTTGATTATTGGACATTCTATAGCTTGTTAAAAAATCATGTGGAAGTGTTATGACTGATGCTAGAACGATGCAGACAGTGCCAGATATCACTAAATATCAAGAAATGCATATTTGGGACACCGTTTGGGATACTATTAGGACACATAGTATGAAAACAGGGTTTGCTAGTGGATCCGGCCAAATCGCAGTCATTGTTAATCTACCAGTGCCAAAAATAGTCCTCCAACATAGAGCAACGTTAGGACATACGAGATATTACAGGAAATTCATCAAAGGCTACGTGCATATTACAACACCAATGAAAAAACTGTTAAGGAAGGATACAAAGTACCAATGGAACGATGAATGCCAACACGGTCTAGATACCTGAAAGGAAAATATGGTCACTGCACCAATATTTGTATTTCCAGATTGGGAGAAGACATTCCATGTACATGTAGATGCATCAGCGATCGCACTGGGAGCTATCTTGGTGCAACTAGGAGCAAGAGACTTGGACCACCCGATAGCGTTTGCAAGTAGAAAATTATCAGATTCATAACATAATTATAACACGACAGAAAGAGAATGCCTAGATATGGTTTATGCACTACAAAAGTACAGACATTACCTATTGGGAAAACACTTTAAGATGTTTACAGATCACTCAGCCCTAAAATACCTAGTCAACAAGCTAGTGTTGTGGGGGAGAATCTATCAATGGTTATTACTATTTCAAGAATTTGACTTTGAGGTGATAGTTAAACCAGGAAAACTGAATGTAGGGCTTGACCACCTATCGAGGGTCACAAATAGGGAGGAACCAACGAATTTAGAGAACAACTTTCTAGATGCACAACTATTCTTAGTATAGATTGTTGACGATCACTTCGTAGAGATCATCCAGTACTTAAGCACAGGTACTGTGCCACAAGAATATACCATTGCGTAGAAGAAGAACCTGACAGTCCATGCAACTGAATATCAATTGATCGTAGGACATCTATACAAGATGGGCGTAGATAGCATCTTATGAAGATACGTACTAGCCCACGAATGACCAAGAATTTTAGCAGAAGCCCGCGAGGGAATACCAGGAGGGAATTATGTAGGAAAAAATACCACGCATAAGGTACTACATGCAGGATTATGGTGGCCAACGATCCACAGAGACTCGAAAGAATAAGTTCAGCAATGTGACATCTGTCAA
>JASDQU010104402.1:3624-20370 GCA_032191745.1 Picea mariana | reverse complement strand
GGACGACTCAGATTAACTCTCGGGGTTTCGAGACTTACAAGTCCCGATGCCTGGTGTCTCGGATCTCCGATACGGATGATCGTGCGACACGTGTCCTTCTTCAGACGGACGGCTCAGATTAACTCTCGGGGTTTCGAGACTTACGATGTCTTGTTTCTTTTGACCTTGGGAACTCTGATTTCCCGAATGGCGATATGCCGACTCGCTCCTGATTTTCGACACCTGTCCCTCAGATGGACGGTCCCAATCATCGATGCCTCTGCTGATGTCACATGCGTTTTGACACGTGTTAACTTTTGCCATGTGTCACCCTGATTCGTTACCCACATGTGCCTCAATTGCTTGAATCAGTCTGACACTTGTCACTCTCTGGTTGTGCCACGTGTCACTTTGTTGACGTGTTTTGTTGACGTGTGTTGGATCGACGGTCTAGATCGCTTGTTATCCAGTGGCTATGATTAACTCGTGAAATCGCATATCGTGATTTCGGGTTTTTCATGGTCATTGTTCTTTGCCTATTAAAATCGCGATCCCCGATTCTCCGATAAGGCCTCCTCGCTGCCACGCGTCCATGTGAATGAACGGTCCAGATCATGTCGGGATTTCACCTTGGCTTTTCCCGATGGTATATCTCCCTTACAACTTCTGTCTANTGGGAAATTTGAATGAGATCCTGTGGTTGTGAATCTCTGTCTTCCTTCTCTTCTGCAAATTCCTGTATCTTGAGCTTTGCCTTTGCTGCGCGCGTTTTCTTCACCGTTGTTCCTTCTGATCTTTCACGTATGAATCCCCAAGGTATTTTTATCCTTTTTATTCTACCATCTCCACTGCTGTACGTGCCATCAATGACAAGCATACGCTACTTGGTAAACATTTGCCAACAAAGCCTAGAAATGGTATCTACCTCAAGAAGTATTACTCATAGGTAGGTCACTTTGGGTGACTTCTTGTACATATATATAGTTCTTGTACATTTGTTTGTTTAGTTTTTGTCTTTTTGGTTTTATGAACGTGTCATTTTTTATGTCATCTTTTTCAGTATGGTAGATGTCAAGTGAATCAGGGGTGTTCGTTGGGTTCACAGATGGTGCTAGCCGACACACTCGGAGGCTTGCTTCCGCAGCTTGGGTGATTTTCACACCTTAGGGCCAGTTTCTATCTTCAGGAGGTATACAACATAGTCTTAGAGTTGCTTCATGATGCTTTGTCGCATGGTATCTCTGACCTCTGAGTCTACTTATATGCTTAGCTGGTTGTGTCTCAATTAAATGGAGTTACCGCGTGTATGATCCTACTCTACACCGACGATTCCTTAGGGTAAGTCTCTTAGAACTAAGCTTTGATTACATTACGTATATCCATGTTCTTAGGAGAATGAATAAAGTTACAGATACTCTAGCTAATCATATATTAGATTGGCATATTGTGCACATGTAAGAAAAAGCACACACACGCACATGTAAATACATTTGTAAAATAAATGTAATCCATAAAACACAAAAAGATGTAAATACACATATATATATATATATCACAAAGTATCAGAGTATAGGGGTGGGCACAAGAGCCTCAAAAATATGTGTCCAGTAAAGAGTCACGGGGCTTATGCCCTCAAAAATATACAAAATTTTCCCTCAGCACATAAGAAGTCTAGCCTAGCTAAGGGCAGGGCCTGTTGGCCCTGCCATAGTGAACAACGACGTTGGCCAACCACCGAAAGAGCTGGACCTAGGTCTGAGGTACCCCAACAACGTGAGTCTGCATAGACGGTGGGAGATCCTTGATCTCCGTCATAGGAACTGTACGAGTAAGAGAGGTGAGGATATGCTCCACCCACCTCAAAACTCTCTCAGCCTCTCCGGCTAGAGGTCCCCCTACTGTTGTTGGTCTGCCAGCTGTGGCTGGTCCCACCTCTAGTCGAGGACGTCGCCTAGTCCTCGTGAAGTCTGTTGGTCACACTGGCCCCAAATCTTCACATAACAGATACATATGTGTCAGATAATCTGGTGTACAAAAAGAATGATATATATTAAACGAAATAAAAATTAAATAACTTAAAAGAAAAAACTTACCCATCTCTCCTCACTCCTCTTCGAGAGGTACACGCATGTTAGGATCTCTATCAAATTTGATCCCGACATAGGAGTAGTCCACTAAGGCCGTAATCTGTCGTGCACACCAAGAAAAAAACTTGTCATCAAAGGCCTCGATGGTCCTCCCTCCCCCCTGTCGTGGAAACAACGCCGTCCACCTACATAGCGTTGGGATAGAGGCCTTGTGCCCTCATATTGTCTCTCTAGGACTGAGACTAGGTACTCTCTAAGAAGAAGAAAGAGAAAATAATAGTCCCAAACCCAAAGTTTTTGTGTCTCCGCATAGGACACTCTGTCAACTTCCTCTTCATGCAATCTAACAAAGTTGTACTCCAATTGAAAACTTGTGCATTTGAACTGCACAATGCATGTGTGCCTAGGAAGCCTGATGTAAGGATGCAGATCCAGTGATCCACCCAATGAGAAACAATATCACTTTCAGTGATAGGTTTGAAATCTTGTTTATCGGCACCTGAGTGCCCACTTTATCTGTGTCGGCTTCACAATGGATTTCGATCAACTCTGCTATGTTGTGAGGCCCGGAGGGAAAAGTGCGAAAGTTGACTTGTTCCCCTCTCCTTGAGAGGACAGTCAGAAAATAGATATCTTCAGTCGTCAGATTCAATGATTGTCCCTCAAGCATGAAGGCCTCTGCATCCGGGTGTCAGTAATCTACCAATGCATTTAGTAACCTGGGTTGTTCCCTCATAAATGGACAGTGGAAGAACTTTAGCAAACCACATTGAGCCAATGTGGCAGTAGCATCAAGGTCCTCTCTGACCAAAACATCAATGTGCTCATGCTCCCTTTCCCTCCAATGAACATACATCCTACAATTGACAAGTTCATGGGGGATTAACTCTTGCCCTTTTTAATTTTTTCTACATGTTGGAGGGTATATGCGGGCTATAATATACTCAGTCATGTATGTCTGCATGTAGTATTTTCTCTGCACATGGGCATACGATGGTTGTCATAGGACATCCTGCGTATACGTAGGGCCGACATTTTTAAAGGTCAGTGCCCCCCAAAAAAACAAAAATAAATGCACAAAGGAAGAATTGAAATGAAAGAGGGGATAGTATGTACTTACTTGGTCCAAGCAGAAATTCATTTTGTCCACTGAAGCTCCTGGAATCAACTCTTTTGACAAAGGGGTGTTTTTGGCTTCTTAGTCAATTTCTCTATTAGCAATGGTGATAATGAGCTGTCAGCTTCTATTTATAGACTTTTTGGCCCCTTTTTGTCATTTTTTGGACCCCGTTGTCGTTTTTTCTAACCTGAAAATTGTTTAGTATGGTTCAAGAGTTTCTTTTTGAATGTTATGATAAATGTTACTTTGGGTATTGGGAAAATTTGGGGCATTTTTAAGGTCCTTTAGTAAAAAGTCATTTTTCCAACTTGTTGCTTCTAAGTTAGGATTCCACCTCCACTTTTTGTATATCGTTGTCTTTAACACTTTTCCATAGGATCAACCCCACTGAGTTGCGACACATAACCATCATTGCTTCTTTAGAAGTGTCGTAATTTAGTGGTAGAGCCTCCCCCTTCATGGATTCCCTAGGTAGATCCTGGTTGCATTTTTGGTGTCCATGTTGTCACTAATGACTATAGGCTCGGGAGTCTTGATTAGTTTTTCATGATTACAATTTTGAGCCTCATTTGCATGATTCATTATCACTTTTGACCTCACCCTCGGGACTCCCAAAAAACAACGAGTCTTATTTTAAGCCCTTTTCAGACCCTATAAACATGAAAAGATTGTTGAACGATCTTGTTACCCTTCACACTCACTAAACTGAAATTTGAAGGCACGTCTGTTCGGTGGTAGTTTACCCCTTTTTCGGTCCGAATGGTCAACTATACGAAGAAAGGTATACTCTAGGAGATTCGGTTCTCTAGAAGAGTATTCTCGGGTATGATTTTAACCCTTTTTCGGACCCGAGGGACTAAATTTACGAAAAAGGAACCCCCACGGAGTCCATAGTTAATCTCTTTTTAGACTTCCTAAAATTCAAAAGATCGTCGAGTGAACTTGTTCCTTCACACTCGTTAAACTGGTCTAGAATAACATCCTTTATGGAGTCCATAATTAAGCTCTTTTTGAACTCCTTAAAAATTAAAAGATTGCCAAGTGATCTTGTCTTTGTCACACTCATTAAAATGATTCTGAATAGACGTCTTTTCAGTGCTAGTTTACCCCTTTTTCTAACCGACTAGTCTACCTTCAAAAAAGGTACCCTAATGGAGTTTACTTTTATGTTTTTTCGGACTCTCTAAAAATGAAAAACCATCGAGCTTACCTTCTCTGGCCTCGTTAGAATTACATTGAAGGATGTTACCATTGTGTCTTGTTAATCGCATTTGCATTTTTGCATCTTTGGCCTAATGCCGACTCCATGTTTCCCTCAATTGAACCATTTGAAGCATACCTTATACGCAAGCCTTGTATCACTTTTGTCTCTGCGTCTTGACACCTTGACCCATAGAGGACTTTTTCCCGAGTGTCCTTTTCCTACATATGTCCCCTTACTCTGAGAATTAGTGTGTTCCTTGAACTTGGAACTAGTATGTATGTGACACTCGATCCTCCTTTGTAATGTAACATTCTTTTATTGTTTTTTCAAAATTTTCAAAATATTGAAAAAGACAAAAAAAATCAAAAAACCCCACAAAGGGGAAGGGAAAAATATTTTCTTTTTGTTGGGAGCACAATGAGTCACCCTTAGACAAAGAACATCCTTCTGTTTGTTCGTCAAGCTCTGGGGTTTAATATGACCTTAAGAAGTTGTTCTCGCTACATAGAGCTATGTCCTCCTCCATTTGGTTATTCTTCCAAACATATGGAGAGTTTGTGTTGCCTCCTGCATCATGAACTTATGTCAATACCATGTTTCCTAAGACTCATAATTTGTCATGCTATTGTCCAAGGGAAGTTTTTACCAAGCTTGAGTCGCCCTTCTGCAGTTTGTCTCTTGACCTCATGCCTGACTGTCCCGAAATCCCAATCAAGTCTTTGTTCGAAATCAGTGAATCCCTCAGCCTGGTCATCAAAGATACTCTAGTCTGTTCCCGAAGAGCTATCGAAGACCTCTGAATAGTGAAGTCATACACTCATATTACACTCTTACCCAAGTAGTGAATATTTTGAAGTTGTTTCTCGAGCTCTGAAGGCCTCATATCTAGCCATAAGGCATCATTAGCTTCATGAATATGGATACTATACATGTATATATTTTTTATTTTGAGATGTAGATTTGTTGTGTATTTCTCGCGACTACACTTTATATAGTTGTATGACATGGATCTGCAGTGTATTTGATTGGAAACCATGATTTTATTTCATTCCAAGCATGGGTATGCCCACCTTGATGAGAAAATTGTTATTTTGCAGATGGCACCTCCGGAATTCTAGTCCCTGGGCTCACTCGCTTCGTACATTGGTGAAGATTGGTAATATATTTCGGCCATCAGATTCTCTTCTCACCTCACACATTAGGGGGAATTGGTTATAACCCTAATTTTCATAGAACATGCATACCTAGCATCAGGCCATCCCACTTTCCACTTTTGTCAAGCCACCATTGAACAAATCTTCTAAAAATCCATCCTTTTGAATACATATGCATCCTGCACCACTGATTCCCATGTGTATACACTAGCTAACCCATTACAACCCGCGTATACTGACAAAAGCACAAAAAATAGAAAGTTGTGGACGGAATACAAATTTTTGGGTAATTGCCTAAACCGTTTGACCACCCATAGCTAGTCACTCAACTAGATAACTACCCTATTTTAGCCTATAAAAGGAGAGGTAGGGGTCCCATTCAAGGGGGAGAAGATAAGAGTAAAGAAACTCTGCCCTTTTTTGTATTCCCCTTGCCCCAATATTTTGCAACCATTTTGTGAGAACTGAAAGGAAGAAGCACATGTGGAAGCGGTTGGTGCATAGTTGAGGAGGATCCCAAGACCCGATTCGAGGAGCAATGGTCGATCTCACCATTGTAAGTTACTTTTGTGAGGTTAATAAAATAATTACTTTTCCCGTCTCGCCATATGAGGTGTTTAATATTCAGTTTTGATTATATTTTATTAGAACCTCTAACCCACTAATTCATATATGAGATGCATGTTTTGATTTCTTTGTTTGTCTGTTTATGAATGCAGGTTGGCTTTGGGAGGATACTTGCAGTCAAGGAGCAACCGAACGCAAAAGGATTGACACCAAACATGGAGGTTAAGGTAGAGTAACTGGATCCTTTTACCCTTGTGTTTATGTATGAATGTGGGGTCTATGTTGGGATGATGGTAAAAGGTAGGAGACTTTAGCTGGTCATTTCTGCATGCATTACAGAACCCTTAGTGCTAGTCCATAGGGGGTTTTCCCACCCACAACACCAATTTGGAAATAGCTTAGGTAGTGCAGGATTGGGTATACTTGTTGACATCTTGTCAAAGTTTCGACTAGTAGAAATGTCATTGTAGAACCACCACTATCTTTTCCACGCCGAACTGTCCTTCCACCCAACTGTAGTGGGATTCCAAAATCATCTTCGCTCTCTCTCTTGATGGAATGAAAATATGGCCTATATGGAACAACAACTCGTCCTAAAGATAGAAATTAGTGACAACTATGTTTGTGTCCAACATCTGGTAGGTGTTGGAGAAGTCAAGATCTGTCTCATAGAGGTGGGGCCATCTGTAGGTCTTGTGGCTGCAAGAGTCTAGCACTGTGGTGAGTGTCGTGACTGAAGGTCGGCTGAGGAAATCAACAACTCGATTGGTACTTCCTGTTTTATACTTGATATTGAGGTGGAACTCTACAAATATGTGTACCACTTATTATGGCGGTCATTCTGCAATTTTCCTTGTGTATGCATGAATTGTAGTGGCTTATGATCAATGTGGATGATTTTCTCCTTTCCGAGACTGAATGCCTCCATTGGTTGCAGGCTTGCACAATGGAGTACATTTCTTTGTCATAAGTAGGGTACATACGGACAACATCTGCCGAAGAGTGTGCATATAGCTTGTGTTCTCAAAGAGTGTGCAGAACGTGTTGAATATGTTGCAAGTGTTCTTCCCAAGTCTTGTTGTAGATGAGGATGTCATCCAGATACACAACCAAAAAATAATTAGTGAAAGACCAAAAGATATATTCCATCATCCTCATGAAAGTTGTTGCGGTATTTTTCACACCAAAGGCCATGACCATCCATTCAAAAATACCTTCTTTAGACTTGAAGGAAATTTTCCATACATCTATCTATTCTATTGAGACCTGATGATAGCCCAAATTTAGATCAATTTTACTGAAGTATTTTCCCCCCTTGAGCTGATCAAGGAAATCGTCAATTCAGGGAATCGGGTACCATTTCCTGACTGTTATTTTATTTAGGGCTTCGTAATCAATACAAAGTCTTCAGGTCATGTCTTTCTTCTACACCAACACGATTGGACTTCCGCAAGGTGATGAGGTGAGTCGAATGTGCCCCTTGTGGAGAAGTTCTTGGATCTGACACTTGATCTCCTCATTTTCTAGCAAAGAGTGCCAATAGATTGACCCCTTGGGTAGCAGTGTGTTGGGGGTAAAATTGATGGGATGCTTGACCTGACAGTGCAAGGGGAGGTACCCCAGTAGGTGATGAGAAGATGGTTTTGTATTCTTCCACGACCTTATCCACTTGCTTATGCTACGTGGATAGGTTGGCCGCGAAGGCCATGGATGTGAAGAAAAACTTTTGCTCACTCTAAGAGCAAATCATGAAGAAGACAAATTTCTCAGTCTGAGAAATGACCTTCCTGCATTGCTTAGTAGAGATCAATGAAATAGCACTAGGTGGGACTACCTCGGGTATCATGTACAATTTCCTGTTCAAAGTAATAATAACACTACAAGGCCTAGACTCATATACGCCATGAATTTTCCATAAATAAGGTTGGCACAAAATAACATCACAAACTTGAAGGGGAGAAACATCACACAATGCCTCATCTTTGAATGGATTGATGTCGTACTATAGGAGACACAGTTGGATGACACGAAGATCGCTTCCTTTTTTGATGGTGTTGTTATATCAAGATTTGCCTCACCCTATGTGACTTTTCTCAGAAGGAATTTTCCATTTCCCTATGCAGAATTGAAGTCCCTTTCTGCAGTTCCTAGAGATAAAAATAATATTTTTCCACATATACTCACCCTAACTATTATACAGCATGCGTATACGTAGGTTTCACCATTACAACCTGCATACATCGGATTTTTTGCCCAAAATTTAACAAAATGGTGTTGGATTTATATGTCACATCATGAGATCTATGATCCTTGAACTTCCATATACTAGAAATATTCTAACTCAGCCCTTTAGTTCCATTTGAAGGCTATAAATGGGCCACATCCAAGATGTGGAGAAGAGGAGAAGAATTCAACTTTGAGAACAAAGTTACTCTGGAGAAATTATTCACTTCATATTGATTATGCATTCCTTTATCCTTTTAAGTCTGAACACATTGTTCATCCCCCAAGCTCTTCCCTACTCGATGGAGAACCTCATTGTCTCCCTTATGTGAGGTTTCCTTTGTTGGAGGATTGAAGTGGTGGAGGCCTAGCTAGAAGAGACTTATTTTCTTGGTTCAGAACCGTGCCGAAATGAAATGTTTTCATTCATACACTTATGTTGATTACATTTTAATAGAAACACCCTTTTCTCATCCAATTAATGTCATGCAAATATTTGAATCATTATTTCATGGGCATATTTGTTATGAATATTGATGGATTATGCTATTGAATGTGCTAACTTTATATATTATCACCATATGCTTGCGTATCTTGGTTTTTGAGGACAAGTTGCAGGTGTATCTCTTTGAGTCAAGTGCTCAACGATAGACTTCATCGAACATCTGGATGAGGTAGGCTCTTTATATTGTCTTGTTAACATATTTTTTTATATAACATACTTGATATTAGAGTTGATTTCTACAGTCATTTACATATGTTTTGGTTTACCCCATGCCATAGAGAGATTTTCCTTGTAACAGAATTGGCGACCATACTAGAGATTGAATATTCTTTTAGGGGTTTTGAGTATTTTTCTCCTTTGATTGATCTCATTTATATTGAGTTTCTTTTCATCTGATTGTTTGACAACCTCTATTCATTTTGAGTCTGACTTTCTTAGCTTTATCCTTAACCTGGCAGTGTTTCAATACATATACGTGGATTTTTTTCCTGATAGTCGCGTACATACGCGTGTTGTCATTCTACAAGAAGCGTATATACAAGGTTTTCTTCTGAACAACCGCGTACATAATTCTTGTATTCTTGGTTGTTGATTTTGATGTTTGTTGGGTAAGTTTTGATGGTTGTTGACTCTTCTTATGTCTCCGTTATGACTGTTAAGTGCCTACAGAGTGATAGGAAACCGTTCTTTGGTTGAATTTTCGAGCGGTTCCTTTCTCATCATCCTTTTCATTGATCGTCCTTGCATCTTGGGTTGGGTGTTTGATTCCTGATATCCTACTTGGTTTGTCTATGTTTACATACAGTAGAATCTTTATATCAATTTGTTGTTCAGTCTTTGCATTTTCATTCTTTTATATTGAAAATACAAAAATTATAAACATTTTGCATTGTTGGCATTTGATCTTTTGGGCTCTTATCGTTGATCTTAGTACATGTATGAAGATACTGCATCTTATTTTGAATTGCAGAATTAAATTGAAAATTGTGTTTTGAAAAGCTTATCATTTATTGAGAATTGAAGTTAGGACTTTGCATTTTATTCATATTCATTTATTTTACTTTTCGAGTCATAACATCATCAGTTTCACGACTGCACCTTTTTGAGTAAGCAAGGCCACTAAAAGAAATGCTGATAAATTTAAAATTGATTAGAAACGATTTTATTTTTAGGGTGCACAAACTATCTTAGGATTTAGAGCCTTGGAATAGGACATTGTGAGTAAACTTCTATAAGGTTATTAATTCAACATATGTTTCTTCTAAGGGAGTGGTGAAATCCATTGTATAATTGGTGACGTTAGGAGGCTCCACTTACACCAGAGTTAATAATGAGGTCGCGTGAAGTTGGTTGAGGTGATATCCCCCCAATACCTTCTTAGCGTCATATATATTTATGGGGATCTATTCGTATATGGGGATCTTGCTAGTACTATTACCTTTGTGAGAGGCGGTTCTTTCGAGGTTTCGGGCTTTGTTACCATGCCCATACAATGGACCTGAATTATGATTGTTCACCTATGCATCAGTTATATTGCGGTTTCTTATTTGCTTGACATAGGTACCACATAGGTTACTTGCAAGGGTTATTTTGCACGTACCTTGGGTTAGATAAGGGTCAGATTAAAGACAACCTTTATGTAGGATTACCTCTTTGGGGGGATATGAATGATTGGTTGTTAAGCCCATCAGGGCCCTTATAACTAATTATGATACCTCTGATCTTTTGTAGGGAGTCTCAAGCCCTCTTAGAAGAGGCATACCTACTTCAGGGAGGGAGACCCCTTTCAACCACTTTATCCTGCTTTTGTGCATATTGGCCTTTTGTTTATTTTGGTGTGGTCTTTGATTACTAGTTGGCCTTAGGATTTTTTTTTATATCTCAAGTCTTGAGTCATCGTGGAGCTAGACCAACTTCCCCACAGGTCTCACTGTTTGTTACGATTACCACCGCATATTGAGTCTTTTCCTTCTAAAATGAGTAAAGTTATCAAACGTGGTAAACACACCTCCACCTATTAGACTTGCGATCATACAAGGATGAGTATTGAATCAAATTAGAAAGATATTGGGAGTCCTTCGACTCCCATACCCACTATAGTTAATGATGATCCTTCGACACCTTCAACCACAATGGTTGTAGTGTCGAAGGTTCACATCATCACTCCCATATGACCTATAGTGAATTATCAACCTATAGCCACGATCCCTTTTGGGTTCCTTTATCACTCAATGAGATACAATATTCAGTCCATCCCTATGAACTCTAGCCCTTTTTCTTATGGTATGCCGAATTTCACATTGCAATTTTCATCCTCCATACCAACATCTAATATAAATACTAATATTGGAATTGGGGGCATGGCTCCTCCACATACTCCATTTTCATTTGGTGGTGCTCATATCCCACAAATGACTCCTACAGTTGAAGGCCTTCCTCCTTTTCACCCCGAGTCTAATCCTGGTCCTAATGCTCCTGGATGGAGTGGTCAACCTGGCAGACAGGATGATGCTTACAGTACATCCTTTACATTGATTCTGACCATCACGTTTGCCATGATGAATCTACCTCTATCCTCCAGATTCACACCCAAAGGAAGTCAATTTCATACCTTGGGAGACCCCATCCTGGAGCTACTCCATCTGGGGGAAATTTTTACAATGCTCATCATAACATTCCTACTTGATTGATTCCCAACCAACCCTTCCTGAATCAGATCGAAGGAGGGTCTTACAATCTTGGACAGGGCCATGGTGCATACCAGAACCATGGTGTTAGTTGTGGAGCCTGATTATCTTCTTGATTCAAAGGTCTTTGTTTTCAACTATGTTTATACCCCATGAAGACTTTACACCCTGGAACATTGTACACTCCTCCATGCGGGGGAGTGTAGAGGGGGGTTACCCCCTCTGTGCAGTCTAGGGGAAAGTGGGAACTTGATAGGGGTTTGGGGGTGAAGCCCCCAAAGGAAAAATTTTCTTGTAAATGTATATTGTAATTTCATTGTAAATCTGGGTTGTTCATTATAAGGTCGCGTATATGACGATAGAAGTTATGTTAGGTTTTTTTCCCTAGAAGGAAACCCTCTTTTATGAGGGAAATGTATTGCAACTATGGATCGTTGTGAATATAGTATTATGAGGGAGGATACTTTGAGAGAAAGAAGAGGAAGTTACAATGTGTGTGTTGTAGTTTGTATCCCTTCATTTGTTGGATAATAATAAAGGAAGGACTTGGAAATTTCTCCGGTGGACCTATCCCACACGGTGAACCACATATATCGGTGCCTCTATTGTATTTTATATATTTTGTGTTTTATTTCCACATTTTTTTTATTTTATTGCTTCGAGATCCTGTTTTTCTAACACCTAGATGGGCTGTGATTCCCCAGAAACAATCTTTCCCAGGAGCTTGGGGCCAGATGCCACAACCCCGTCTCTCTTTTCTTGCCACGATCAATCTTCCAGACTTGTCTATATTAATGAATGACCATGTGCCTCATGATCTGACATGGCCCCCTGTCCCCACCAAGCTTCCTTCGAATATTATAAAATTCAAAGGCAATACTAGTGAGGATCCTAGTGATCATGTCACTACTTTTCATCTTTGGTTCTCTTCTAATTCCCTTAACAACCTATTTGTTTAATATTGTTTCAACGCACCCTCACAGGGGTTTCCATGAAATGGTACATAGATCTACTAGGGAGGACGTACGAAACTTTTAATCAGATGGTTTTTGTCTTCCTCAACCACTTCCAATTGTCGATTCATGATGATGCTGGCATAGAACTTTTGTCGGCCTTCCATCAGGACAAAGCCACCCATATCTCGAATCGCATCCAAGAGTGGCGTAGACAGAAGAGGTTGATCAAGGCCTACATACCTCCAGAATTCATTCTAGAATGGTTCCTTAAGTCTCTACAACCTTTTATTTTGAAGGATGTTTCTACATCCGGGGTTACATATGAGGAAGAAGCGATTTTTAAAGCCCAACTATTAGATCTTATATATGCTCAGTTTGGGATGGTATACGAAATTTTTCTAGATGTACCGAGGTCAAACTATGACCCTAGACAAAATCATGGGCCTCATGTCGATATCATTGTAGGCTTTGTCAATGTGAAATCTGCAGACTTGGTGGAAAGCAAGTTGAAATATTTGTCTCTAAGCTAGTCTGTAGGAGGGCCAACTTTGTTTGTGTCCTCCACTCCCACTCAGTAGGAAGATGTACATTACGTGCAACTATCAACCAAAACGAATGGTAACCAACAACTAGGAGGTAATAAAAAGAAAGGATGTGGTAACAATCATAAGGGTGGGAAGAATAATAATAAACCCAAGGACAATGGTAATAATGAGAAGTCAAGTAATAATGATGGTGAGGGAAAGAAATAAATGAGAAAGGTGAAGTTTCCTTGCAATATTTGTACAAATGATCACCTTACCCACTTGTGCCCCAAACTTGTGGAAGCTGCGAGGATTTTATCTCTACTGCCTATTGTGTTGAATAATCCTTTTCCACATAATTAGCACATGGCCTCAACCTCCTTGACTATCGTAAATGCGGTAAGTAGAAGTCAAAACACACTGGTGCAATATGGTGACTATCTATGCATCAATATGGTTAAGTCTGAGGTTAATGTAGCCACTCGGTCTCACAATTACAGTTCTTGACAGAATGTACCCGGTCTAGATTCTACCCCTCATCCAGAGATGCCTTTACAGATCAAAAAACCAGATCCCCCGGTTTCCTTGACTGAATGGGTATCCAATCATATTCTTGTGCATAAAAATCAAGGAACCATCCACGTATGCATGGATTTTCGAGACAACTTCCTGACACCGTTCATTGATTAGATTCGCGACACCCTTCATTGATCATATTCTCGATGAGTGTGCGAGAAGCAAAGTTTTTTTCTTTTATGGAAGGATTTTCAGGGTATAACCAGATTCAGATTAAGGCTGAGGACCAACATAAGACAACATTTATTTGTCCTTGGGGTACTTTCTCTTACTGGGAAATTCCTTTCAGCCTTAAAACCACTGGAGAAACCTTCCAATGAGCTATGCCCTTTGCATTTCATGATCTCAAGCATATATTCGAAGCCTATCTCGATGATCTCACTGCTCACTCCCATAAGAGAGTGGATCATTATACCCACCTTCGAATAGTTTTATAAATATGCTGCCATTACCGCATCCAGTTGAACCCTCATAAATGCATCTTTTGCGTTAGTTCAGGTCATATTATAGGACTCTTAGTCTTTGAGACTAGGATCATGGTGTATTCATTAAAGGTTGAGGAAATACTTCAATTGCATCCCCCATGCACTATTCATCAGCTTCAAGGTTTACAGGGGAATGTGTAACACCCTGTTTCCCCCAATTTGTAATTAATCATAAAACAGGAATTACCATGCTGAGGCATGAGGACAATGTAAATGTATTATTGACTGAGTTTCCAAATAACTGAATGTGGGGGTGAATCCTTGAAATTGTTGGCCATGATGTCACTAGAGGAAGAATGTGAAAACTATAAGAGAGGGTTCATTATGACAAATAACCCAAAAATTCCCTTGATGAGGATGACAACCTCCTTCGGATCCCAAGGAGAGAAATCAGTTAATGAAGAAAGGATAAGTGGTTGAATTATCAACCACCCCTATGAATGGAAACATGCACTGTTAACCCAAAGTACCATAGGGACATGCAGACCTAAGCTTCCTTCTGACAGAAGGAACAAGATAGGTCGGAAAACCTTCCAAGGTAAGAGGGATACAGACGGGAGAAGAGACACCAGCCGAAAAGAGAATAAGCTCGTAAAGGAGATGCTCCAGCGGAATCAAAAACAAAAGGCTATGAGCTTGATGTGGAAGAGCATCTGAGAAACCTCATTGAGGCCATAACCGAAAGAGAAATCTCTGAGTTGCAGAGAGCAGGACCCGAGCAGAAGCTGGGATAGAGACATAACTCCTAAGAACTGTGAGAACTCCCTGGTGATATCATGGCTTGGCAAGGGGGAGGCTAGAGTGATAAGAATGAATGCCTCTGAACCTATGGTCAGGTGGAAGGAAGAACACCCACAGTCAGTTGGTTGGCGACAACCTGTAATAGATAAGTGATTTCCTACCCTGTGTAATTTAGCCGTAACTGTGTATGAATTGGTTATACTGTGTATGTTTCAGGAATTGTGCATATTAATTAATGGATATACTGTATCTCCCCTATTTCTTCTTGATTGTATAACTAGGCCAGTAAGAAATTATATGGTTAGGAGATGATTTTATACTCGTAAATTCTTGTGTCCTGTGGAGGCACAAGCCAGAGTCACGAACTGTGTGTTCGTCGACCCCGAACACAGTTTCATGTACGCATGCCAAACCTCCTAATTGTTTAGAGTCCCTTGGAGGATGAAGTTTGTTAATCTCAGGAGAGTTAGTGCAGATTGGCATAGGCTCTCTGCGAGGAAAACCAAACCCAGAACTCCTCAAGTCCTAGATAAGCTTAGGAAGGATCACACTGTTGTGTGCAAGAACCCTACATGGAGTGCAGAGGTCGAGAAACCCTTTGGAGGTGTCAGAGCGTATGAAATATCAGGAGTGATAAAGACTATGATCGAAATCAAATCTGAACCATTGGTTCAATTTGGGGAAATAGAGTTGAGTATTTCCCCAAAGTCCTGAAAGGTGAATCGTCAATTCGCAGGGGAAAATCTAGACCGTTGGAGCCTACATCCAGACAGCCGGAGAAGAGTGCGCAGGAGCATATATCTGAAATGTCAAATCGAGCACAGGGGACCGATAGACGTTGGATCCGGAGGAAGGTCCACGAGACAAGTTCTGAAATCATCAGAGCCATCCATCAGAAGGGACACGTGGCGAGAGCTCAGCATTTCGCTGACTCGTAGGGAAAGAAGGTCAAAGAACATACTGTTCGAACTAACGATGTGAAAAGTTGTGATTTGATCGTAATTGTCCATCAAGGAGGGCATGTGGCAAAATCTCAGCATTTCTCTTACTCGCGACTCGAAGGAGTCAATGGGCAAAGTTTTAAGGACTCGCGATATGCGAAATTGCGAAAGGATCCAGACCATTGGATCCAAGCCATGGGAGAACCATTGGATCAAAACCTCCACGTGGTATCGCGTATCGGGGGTTCAAATGTTGAAAGAGTTTCTTTTTGACTGCAAAATTCACAAAGTGACGAGCATCAAGGGCTCGTGCGAACTTGTGGCACATCCGTTAGGTGGGGACCATGTGGTTGACAAGTGGTCGACACATGTCACCTGGGAAAGAGTCAACCCATTATTGACTTATCGTGTTTCGGGGTTTTGAAGGGTGAAGAAGTTGCACCTTGATCTCTAAGGTCATGAAAGGCCAAGAGTCGAGGTCTCGTGCGACGCGCAGCAGCGACACAAATCGTAAGTAGAATATAGCGGAGGAAACAAGTGACGTGTACGCGTCGCTTTGGCAGAGTCCATGTAATGTTGATCTTTCATGTTTCAGGAATTCGCAAAGGAGGAACACGAGGGCTCAAAACTACAACTCGTGAAGTTGCGAGTTGCGAGTAGTGCTAGCGTTTAGCCTAGCCTATGGTTATATGTAGCATGCGCTAGTGAGGAGGGAGCCATACCTGTATCACATTTCGGGTATCGGTGTCTGGAGAAAGAGGAGTTGAGAGCCTTGAATCTCTAACTCACAAGTTGCGAAAGGAACTTGCACTAAGTTCAGGTTGTGGTCGCTTGGAGGAAGATAAGGGAAGGGATGGTCTGCGCTAGGCCCCGTAGAAATTCAGGGATTTTGTCCCTCGAAGAAAAGACAAAAACAAAATTAAGTTACCGTAGTGGGTGTGTGACAAATTGGTATCAGAGCATGGTTACAACACTTGGACTGATTGGGCTCATGTAC
>JASDQU010104401.1:138949-162005 GCA_032191745.1 Picea mariana | reverse complement strand
TGTTGTCTAAGACCATTACCATTAATGATATTTTTCCTATATGGGTGGATCATTTCAATTTCATATCATTCGAGTACCATAATCCTTGTTAGACTCCTAGCCATTTGAAACATCAAATGCAAAGTAACGAGGCACTTCATTTTCAGTTGATGGTTATGTCAAGTCTTTGTTATCTTACTCTTTCTTTTGAAATAAATGACATTTATGACAATGAGGCACACATTCAAGGTAATATTTTGAACACGTTCACTCTTAATTCACATCAGGCATGTTATCTTCTCATTAACCCTCTTAAATAGTTAAATTTGAATATTATTCACTGTTAAATTTGAATATTATGACAATATTGGAGTTTGGTTGGAGAATTCTTATGAGAAAAAGTTCTAAGTCAAATTTAAAGGAATCATTCTACACATGTTGAATAGAGAAGTTTATAACTTAATCCTTTCTATCTTTCATAAATGAACACTCCATTGTTTGTTTCTTATGTTCGATAAACATAGGATTGCATGTTCATGACTACATTGGCATTATGATTTTACATAGTTGTGGATAACCAATGAAACATAATATAAGTTTATGAGTAGAATAGTTAATTTTGTTGTTTCAATATGTTTCTTTTACATTTTTATTTTTATTTTTTATTTATTTTTAATACAGTTATAAAGTGCTACATCAATTTCTAGTTGAAGAGGATAATCATAATACATTCAAGGAAGATTCTTCTTATCCTTATTCTCTCTCCGTCGTTATTTATCTTCACATAACAACACTTCTTGAGCATTCTCTTCTCTAGTCCTATCTTAATTGTCAACTAACATTATATTAGAATTTGATTTTGAAATGTTCAAATACAAATGTCTTTTGCTAAGATTCTAAGGAAAGAATAATTTTAAGAGAGCAAAATAATATAAATAAAATTTGACTTTTGGTTACACATCAATGCTTTATTCTTTTGAGGTGTAGCCCAACTAATGAGGTTCTCATGATTGGAATATTAACATCCTTTTAAATCATTCATAACTGTGTGGTGATTAGTTTAGAATTTTTTTTTTTTCTTTATTAAACATTTAGGATTATTCAAATTCTATTTTTTTACTTTTCTATTTAATATTTAGACTTCTTTGTGTTTATATGCTTTTTAATAAAAAATATATTTTAGTTGAACATCTTAGTCATGTTAGAAAGGAATTTTTACTTGAGAGATCCTAATTAAACTGTACATAACCAAGATAAAAGGAATGATAAATTTTAAGTGAGCAGTACCAGGTTTAACATGATTATCTTTCTTCATTGATTAAATTGATCATGTATAAAAGGTCTTAAATATGATGTGCAAGAGAATTTGATCAAATTCTTCAATCGCAGAGTGTCGTATTCTCATTTCAGTCTTGGGATGAATTTTAATTATACCTACTCATTTTTTAATCTTCTTTGTATGTACAATTTTGAAAATCTTTTGTTTGATTTATTGTTGATTTTCCACCATAATGATTTTGGGTTTCCTTTACCTTACATTCTTGAGTTGGTTTTAAGTTTTCAATCCTAATCTGATGCTTTATTATTTTTATAAAAAAAAAATTGTTTTAAAATTTTCTTTGCTTTATTAGTTTGTTTTCTCTCGTCGTTAAGATTTTAAGTTTTCAATCCTAACTTATGCTTTATTATTTTTATCAAAAAAACTGTTTTAAAATTTTCTTTGCTTTTGTCTAATTAGTTTGTTTCCTCTCGTCATTAAGATTTTCATAGGGAATATTGTTTATGGGCAATTGACAATGGTTACATTTGGACTATCTTTTAATGGTTGTCAACATCCTAACTAAAATATTTGCACTTGGTTATCTTTACAAAGTTGATGATTTGTAGACAAAATTTCCATGTTTGTGGTGGAACACCTGTGTTACCAAGAACTCATATGTAAGACATTAGCTCATTAAACTTTAGGTTTCTTACAAAGTTCTTATTTTGTGTCCCATCCACCTCGCATTAAATAGCTAATATCTATAATGATTGAAATAAGGAAGACCTTAGGATAAACTTTGGAACTGAGTAATCTGCCAAGCAAATCTAAGCAACTCTCGTATCACCCTGCTTCCCTAAAACACCTAATTGCACAAACAATATATATACAAATCAATAAGGAGGTAGCATAACAAAAGAGAAGTTGAAAGCACTTTCTGTAGTGTGGGAAGTACAAGTAAACCCGTCGGGGCTATGGAAACTTATTGGCAACGGTGTCAAACTTGTATGATACTAAGGCATCTTCGTCGGGGCTATGGATGACCACGAGCAGTGAAGCAATGTCCGGTTCAAGAGAGATGAGGAACACACATAGGAAATTCTTTTACTCATGCAGAATGAAGGTCCTAGATCACGCCTTTAGTCAATCATCTGAATATTGAAAGATAAGGAAACATTGACCTCATAAATTGGCTCAAAGGGATGCTCTGTCAGTTACCCGATGTTCAATGCTTTGTGGGAATATCTTTCAAATTCAAGGACACGTGGTGGTACTCATAACTCAAAAATATGTTCTTATGGTCATGTGGGATTATCTTTAACATTAAGTGTGAATAAGTCTTTTGAGGGGAATGATAGGTAGAGATAATTGCTTCTCCCAGTGTGTCACCAATTGGTGTACCTGCAACAACCTCCCATTTATTTTGTTACAAATAAAAGCTCCCCCCATTTAAAATTTTGTTTTTTTCTAAATTTGAGTTTTTACATTGCATGTTTATTCATTTCCATTTTGGTTTTTCCTTGATTTCGTTTAGATTTTTATGAATTGAAATAATTTTTTTTCCTTACAATGGGTTGGGTCTTGTTCCTGATTTTTAATTTGCACATGTCAATAATGGAACCCCAAAATTTGGCAGAATCTTTGAGTCACTAAAGAACTAGTTTTCTTTTTATTAAACAAACAAACAAAATTAAACCTATTTTTTGAATCGATGGTTGCAGTTATTCATGTCATATCAAGATCCAGGTATTCCCTGTATTTCATCATCACAATTTTCTTGGATCCCGGATATCTGGAAATCTGGAGGTTTCAATGAAGCAAATTTCTCAAAAAACTCAAATTCTGGATATAATACCTTTTGAATACCCAACAAGAGTCTATCAGTTGCCATCATGATGTAAGACTTGACATGGAACCTGGCCTGGCATGACATGCATGATCTTACTGGTCGTGTTTGATGTGGAATCCCCAAAGCATCTGATTTAGCATATGATATGTCATCTTCACCAACCATCTGACCTTTCTATTAGCAAGCTCCATGTGTCATCTTACATGTCATGTTGGACTTGTCCTTTACATGGCACCCTTCGTGTCATGTTCGACGTGGAATCCAGATACAATCTTTTCTGTAATGAGCACCTTTTTCAAAGTTCTAAATCCTAGATATTTGGAATCTGAAATCTAGAAGATTCAGTAATGCACACTTTTTTCCAATTCCCAGATATTCAGAATCTAGAAATCTGGAGTTTCCTATAGCATGTTGTTTCAGAAATCCTCGATCACAGATGTGGAACCATGAGTTTCCTGCTAATGGAACCTTGACCACCTATTTTTCGTTGGCTACTCACCACTTGTCTCATCTAAATTTGTGCGGTCTCTTTTTCAACATGATGTGTCATGCTTACTTGTCCTACCTTATGTGGCTTTTGATGTGTCATTCGACCAGTCTTGTCCTACGTGGAATTCAAAATTCAAACATCCATATTTTTCTATGTCATGGATTTTCTGGAAATCCCAGATCCTGGATATCCAAAATCCAGACTTCTCGGAATTATGGATATCCAGACATCCGATCTTTCCAATAATTTGTATTTCTTAGAATCTCGAATCTCAGATGACTACATCACATGCCAACTCACCTCCCCGTCAATTCTTGTCTCTCAAATGGTAAGGGATTTTCCTACTTGAATTCTACATTTCAAGTTATGTGTCATGTCCTAGGTAGCATCTAGATCCAAGGTTTTAGTTTATTGAATTTTTGCTACTTTTCGGATCCCGGATATGCTACGTGTCTGATCTCAAAAGGTTAATACATGGGTCATGGTTCATATCATTGGTGGATTCACACACAAATTACATGGAAATGATTAAGAAATATAAACTCTTTGAAATCAAATCCTCTGGTGCATGTGGGATAATTCCTCAAGCTGGAAAATCAACAATCTAGATTTGCTTAATAGCTCAATCAATAGTTGTTGAGCCATGGTTTTATATAAGCTATAACATAGGCATCTGATCACAAAATCAGGAAAATGAGAGCTTGTCGGAAAACTTGAAGCATGAGGAATACTCTAATAAGGGTTTTTTAAACTTAATTCATTTCTAAAAAGGATTAATTTTTAATTAATATACCTTCCTTTTGTTAAATTCATATATTCTCATAGTTGTCATTAATTTTATTTTTTGGAAGGAGTGTAGAGGAGAGGTAGTGCTAGATGTTTAAATTGGAACATGAATCATGGAAGTGAACGAAACTGAAGAATCTTTTACATGAAATTTTGGTGTGGACATGGAAGAAACCCAAACAATCGAAGGAATAAGAAAGAAAATAAAATATTCTTTTGAAACAAAATTGTAACCAAATCCCTTCTTTGGGAGGATTGAGTAGAAGAATATGATTGACTAAATTTTTTGAGCATAAGAGTTTATAAAATAGGAATTTCTTCTAAAGGGAAGGAGGAGAATAACCAATATTCAACTTGTATATTTGTATCAGGCTAGAAGGAATTCTTGTCTAGTGGGGTTGGAAAATCTTGAATTTTTATTTTATAGTTTTATCAAGGGAAAGACAAGATCAAAGGCTTTTGGATTTTACTTGTATCTCAGTCTGAGGAATTTCTTTTGAAGGATGAATATAAGGAAGATTTGATTTATGGTCTATTCAAACAATTGTGCATTATTGTTAATTGATTGTTTTTTGTAGATTTTAGAAATTTGTCATTTATGTTAATTATTTCTATAGAAAATTATTATGAATATGATTGCAGGGACATATTTAATGTCATTTATATGCAGTTGAATATGCTAGCAAGGCTTATGTTGAGAGTTATCAATTCCTTCTAGCTTTCAATAACCAGGCTTTATGCTTACAATCATTATATGTCATTGTTAGATTAGGAACAATTAGAGGTTAGAATAGGGTTACATATGCATAATAGGTTAGAGCTTCATTTAGGATTTAGAAAATCTTTAATGAACAAGTCTCTCTTCGAGGAGCAATTCATTTAATTAAGTGGCACCAAGGCCACATTCCGGAGGATATTGCCATCCCAAACGAGAGTATATCTAATTGGGATATGTCATCAAGTGATTCTCTATCATTGTTGGTGGTAGGAATTTTTTTGATCGTTAATATAGGGTGAGCACGTAGTTCAAGGAAAGGCCTCTAGTAGCACTGTGTCGGACTATACATGGCCATTAAAAACAAATAAACACAATATAGTAATAAAAGAAGCACCTAATATGGCCATAATTGGTGATTAATGGGATCAAGAAATGGTAATGCAAGTGGTAGACTTGTTGAAAGAGTATGAAGACTTGTCTCCAAGGAGTTTCTTAGAGATGAAGGGAATTGTAGGATCCCTTAGAGAAATGAAAATTCGGTTGAATCCATATACTGAGTCAGTCAAGAAGAGACCATATTGACTAAACTCGAAGTACAAAGATAACTTTTTTGGCTCGAAGATGAGTCAAATAATAGTGTTGGGGGCCTGTTGACACCCTAAGGTTTTGGCAAGACTACCCACGTGCCACAAGTCAACATTGCGTGCATGCCCAAGAGTTTGCACTGTGCGCCACTAAGATTCAACACTTGTGCCAACCAATTATCTACTATGCATGCCAACTAGTTTTGTACTACGCATAAAGACTTAAAGAGATCACATGCATGTAAAATCCTTAAAGATATTCAATAATAATTGTAACCATTTTTGTAACAACCCAACTAGTCATGGTCAAGGTTGTGGGTGAGTCGGAAAGGTTGTTATGATTTCCACTCTCCAATAGACATAAGAGGAATGCATGCATATATGTAAGGGTTGGGTTTTTAGTTAACAAAGAGTTCATTGTTATGTTAGTTGTGGATTATTTAGAGCTCCAATTATGCATTGTATTAGTTGTCGTTATGTTATGCTTCATTAGTTGTTCAAAGATGTTATGCGAATATGAGACATAATTTAGATCGATATCTTAGCGTATTGTTGGTCTTTGTTTCACCCCAAATGCACTATAAGCAATCTTCAACCTTCTGTGTATTGAAATGTATCTAAATGATGTTGAGGTTAATGAATGAAGCATGAAGCATCTTTGTCTCTGTATATTAGGGATTCTAGTTCGAATGTATGTTTGATATGTAGTATTATATGCATCGTGTATATGGATGTTATGAATGAATGTGAAATGAATGCATGGTTATGAGTTGGACATTTATTGTATGTATTGTTCCTTCAAGACTTGCATGAAACCTATGATCTCTGTGATTCTCATGGCGTCTCGGGTGAGACCTTTTCTAGTCCTTGAAGATTGAATATGCCACTGCCTCTAGGGTATTTGTTCGTAAAGCCTTTTTAAACCTGTGTATAAAATCCTGAGGCAACCCCATTGATCACCACTGATGAAGTCATAGGTCAGTCGAAGGATGTTGTCACACCAATCCTAGGCATCAAAATATCTATGTGCCTCAAATTCAACAACAAAGAAGATCGTATCCAAAATCTTATCATCGAAGAGTTCCAAAAAGAATCCACCTTGTTTGGATTGATTCTTTTTTGATGCACCATTATTGTTCAAAGATTTGAACATCATATTGCCTCATGTTCTCAAGTTTATCTAATCGATAATAGTTACAAAAGAGTGTTTGTTCTATCAAAAGAGTTTCTCATTCCCTATGCTTTGACGACAAAGCATTTTTAGGGGGGGGGGAGACTTGTAATATACCTAAAGTATATTACATTTCTTATCATGTAATAATAAGTTATAGGTAAATTATTATGTAAATATGCATTATAATTTAAATGCTAAGTCTCTGTAATTATGATAAGTCGTGAACTTTGCCAAGGACATGACTTATTATCCCTACATGTATTTATATACACATCTTTCTATCTCATAGGATGTCAATTATGTAAAATGGATAATAAATTAATATCATTGATTCCTCGAGGAATATATGGATTCATGGAAGCTAATGTGAAGTAACCGATAGGTTCACTTCACAAGATTGTCCTCTCTCTCACTTTAGCGTTGAAGCTCTACTATATGAATGACTTGGGTGCAAAATTGCCTTAAACGAATTGAGTTTGGTCAAACAAAATTTCTTATTTCAAAACAAATATGACCAATTGTTGTAGATACCTTTATATGTGTATGTTCTCTATTAGCCACTAAATATGAGTGATATATGCAATGACTATGTTTGATATTGTTGGTTTGAATTGTTGTGTACAACCTGATACTTTTGTAAAGATATTTCCATCTACTATTGTGGGTGGATGAAATTTGTGTTTTTCTCATTGCAATGTTCACATTTGAAGTGATAGATAGAATAGTTGCAGATTGTTTATAATAGCCAAATTGTTGTTATTAAAAGACCCTCTAAATTTGTGTGTAGCACCCAAATTAACTACAATTAAAAACACACACTTTATAAAACTCTCTTCACTCATTATATTTCCATTGTAGTGAAATATACAATATTGCTATCTAAATATATTTGAATATTTAATATCACTTTCAAAATATATTTTGATTTTTGCATGATGAAAGCACAGGTAGACCATCAAAGGAAAACATGTCATTGTGGAAGAACTAAATGATGAAAACAATGATGTTGAATATGATGTCCAATTAGTGCTAGGTTGCGGCATTTCAAATGTTGTGTTAGAACACTTTAGAAAATTTCAAATAAAAATTAAAAATCTTTTTTTTTTATCTCTTTAAAAATAAATTATGAAAAACGTAGAAATATCGTTCTTTTTCTAATAAAAGATATGATCGTTATATCTTGACAGGGCGCATCCATTACTATCCATTAAAAAAAATTTAGTCATCCAGATCGACAATTCTCGCAAATTCAGAGTTCTAAAGTTGTGTGGGGTATAAACAAAAGAAAACTACAAAGTCACTTCGGGAATTCGCGATTCAGGAGTTTCAAACTCAAGGTGTTTAAAGATATAAAAACCCTGAAGTCGCGAAGCTCCAAAGTCCCAGACACATGTTCCCACGAAAATATTTTAAAATAAGTCTACTGATGAGTCATAGGTCAGTTGTCAATCTTTTTTTGCTGACACGTGACACTCTTTTTTTGACACTTTAGTCACATCATTCGCACGATTTTAGGTGACACATGTCACTCATGTTTTTATGACACATCATCAAAGTGGCGTCATCTTTGCCACATCATTCTAGGAGATTGTCCTTCGGGAGATAAAATAATAACAAATTCAAAGGAACACCAGAGCGTTGAAGCACCGAAGTGTCGAAGCACCCGTAATCATGATAATAAATCACTAATGATTAATAAACTAAATAATTTTAAGTAGTTGTGATTAACGCTAAGTAATCACTCCGCCAATTCGGACTTTGGGGAAACTTTACTCACAACAAATACAAACTCACGAACTCCCGGAGCTCCGAAGTTCTAAAGTCCCGAAGTACTTAAAATTAAAAAGCCACTTTAAACCTTGATCTTTTAAAACAAAATAATAATTAGGGGTCAATCAATCACTCCATGGATTCGGTCTTCGAGAGACACACTAGTAATTTTGGGTCAAACTCTGACAGCGCGTTCGACGCAATTGCCACTTTATATTGTTGGGAGAATGACAAACAACAGACCTCCTCAAACATCGTTTCACATGACATCTCTTTTCCGACGACATAGATTTCGTCCTTATTGCGACGTTTTTATGTGGACACTTGTCATCTCGGATTTGTCATATCGACTTATGATACCAAGGCATGGTTGAAGGAATTGTTATCCAATTTCTTTTCAGTGCTCATGCAACATTGGCATGACCAATTTCATACTAATAAGGTTTCCATCAACATATTTTATGTTACCTAATCCACTAGTGAGTTATGTAAAATCACATGATCCCTTATCCAAACTATTGACAAGCATCCTCTCATCCATATTCTTTTCGATGAGGTTGACTATCATAGGTAGTTGCATCATCAACATATTCAACCATGTCCTCAACCATTCCTAGTTATGCAATCACATCAACCACATTTAATCATCACACCATGCTCATTGCATATGTAACAACAAACCACTTTTAATCAATATGCAATACCATATATGCTCAAGCATATGTATATGCATTGTACTAGATATTAACTCTCAATATGCCCACTAGTACATATGAATTCCAACAAGTTTATTCTCTTGCATTTTACAACGTTCCTATGCCTTAGTTATCTACAATAGAACCCAAAGAGTTATAAACATAAAATCAAGAGAAGACTTAAGGAATTCTCCCTTCCAATTCCTCTTCATATGATGGAACTCTACAACATAGCTAATCATTCTCATGACCTTTCTACCAACTACACATTAGATCATTAGCTATACGGTTTTCTCACACAAGTAGCAATTCAATAGATGTATACACATTTATACTTACTACTTTTAAAAATGTACAACTCTACTCTACAAACAAAATAAATGTTAAGGTGACAAAATCTCCCTCTTTATCAGTAAAAACTTTAGGGGTGAATTTTTTCTCATGGGAGAAATAATGCATACTCAAATGTTGAAGGGATGAATATTTATCTTTATAATGTTTTAAATGGTTTAGCCGAAAAATATGTATATTATATAAGTCATTATCCCAGTGAAAAATAAAATATAATGTTGTGAATTGTTGTTTTGTCATTAATATTTCACGTTGAACTTGAAATTTGCCACAATTTCTTGGATTTATTGCAATGTAATGCCAAATTCACCTAGATTTATGTGACTCTTTGCAATAGAGTGTCGAGTTCATGTAGAGTTATAAAATGCTTCATAAATATAGAGCTCAAAATTCACCTCGATATCTTTGATTGAGGGGTTTAATGGTCACAATTTAACTAGGTGAGTGATTTATTCATAGTTTATACTCTCATCAATATAAACACCTAAAATATAATCATTTTGAAGAGATTTGGGGGTGTCAAGTCTTCAAACCATTGTCTTACAAGGGCTCACACTTAGAAAATAATGGGTTAGTGATTTAGTCTTTTTCATCTAAAATAATTGATTCTAGTAATGTAGAGCACAACCAATGCCTTCAATTTGGGTTTCTAGTTAAATTAATGATTTCATATTATGTTTAGTCCTTAGTCTAAGTAGTATTGGAGGGAGATTTTAATGGTAGCAATTACCCATTGTTATTTGTAGGTTCCAATTGTTGTTACTTTGTTAGAATAGGGCTTATGTTATATCACCCATAATTATATGAAAAACACCATTAATTTTATTGCATTTAAGCCTCCTCTATGTAATTACTCAGGGGTTAAGGCTTTAAAATCTCATCTTCATTCAAGGGGATATAATCACACACAATTATAAAAAAAAATTGCATGTTGTTAGGGTTTTCTGATTAGCATACAATTATACTGTAGTTGTTGACTTGGAGCATATATTTTTCCTCCAATTAGTGGACCAGTTTCATAAACCTCAATTTTTCATCGCCCTCTCTACTATCAATCCAATAATTTCAATTATCAAAAAACCATGCTCTTTGATTTGATCCATAGTGTCTTATTACCATACTAATTTGTTGGTTTTGTTAATTAACTGCACCAATTAACATTCACATAGTTTTCTACCATTTCACTATTACTACTTATATCCCAAAATTGATTATGCAAGATACAACCTAGATTAGTGAATTTTCTTTATGGTTTTTGTTGGGTTTCTATATTAAGAAACATCCTTTTGAATTATATGGTGTTTATGGTTAGAATGGTGATGGATGGTTGATTGGTTAGAAACATCCTCAGTTTTCACATACATAGATGTAAAATCTCTACATTGTTTTTTTATGAAGATATCAAATTATTGAAATGGTAGTTGTGATAGGGGATAATTCCCCACTTACTAGGGTCAAATCAATGGCAAAGAAAACAAAATATATTATCGCTATATTTCTAGATCAGTTGTGTATGTCAATGCAACATGAATATATGAAGAAGAATACATGTGGCTAGTCATATATCCCCCTTTATTTGTATTTCAAAAGTAATCCCGAGAGTGTCCTGAATACTCTAAATTCTCTAATCCTCTCTTCAAATATACGAACTTAAAGAGAAACACAACCTTCCCCAAACAATCAAGTATAGAAGTCAAGAAACCCTCCCCATATTATAGTTATATAGAAGTCAACCTTCCCCGTACTTAGTTATAGATATCATATTTATTACATGATCGTCCATGTGAGCACTAGTGAATGGGGCCAACGTTGAAATGTTTTCAATATGTGCTCGTATGCATCGAAATTTGACATGGTTAAACTAGATAGTTGCCTTGAAGGTATGGGAAGGTTTTGATACTTAAGGATGTTTGATGTCCCTGCATAATATTTGAGATCATCCATGTTTGCATCAACGTTCAATATAATGGATGTCTCATAGCGAGCATAGTGAATGGGGCCTGCCTTGAAGGTGAATGAGCATAGTGAAATTTCTTCCATTGATCCTGCATAGTGACCAGTGAATGGGGCCAACGTTGAAATTTCTTCAAAATATGTATGTATGCATCAAAATTCGACATGGTTAGACTAGACACATGCCTTGATGGTATGGGAGGGTTTCAAGACTCAAGGAATATGTCTGATGTCCCGACCACATAATCTTTGAGATCGTCCATGTTTGCAACAACGTTCATAATGGGACGTCTCATATTTTTCAAATGTCGTTGTTTCCATCCGTAGAATCTTTGTTGGAACTCTCTTGAAATATCATGGAAATTCCAATTCAACCACCAAAAATTTCATGCGCCGACCTCGCATAGTGATCAGTGAATGGGGCCAACATTGAAATTTCTTCAATATGTGCTTGTATGCATCGAAATTTGACATGGTTAGACTAGACACATGCCTTGACGGTATGGGAGGGTTTCAAGAATCAAGGATGTTTGATGTCTCGACCACATAATCTTTCAGATCGTCCATGTTTGCAACAACATTCATAATGGGGCGGCTCATATTTGTCAAATGTCATTGTTTCCATCCGTAGAATCTTTGTTGGAACTCTCTAGAAATGTCACGGAACTTCCAATTCAACCACCACAAATGTCATGCACCAACCCCGCATAGTGAGCACTAGTGAATGGGGTCAACGTTGAAATTTATTCAATATGTGCCTGTATGCATCGAAATTTGACATGGTTACTGCCTTGACGATATGGGAGGGTTTCAAGACTCAAGGATGTATCATGTCCCGACCACATAATCTTTGAGATTGTCCATGTTTGCAACAACGTTCATAATGGGCGTCTCATTTTCAAATGTCATTTTTTCCATTTGTAGAATCTTTGTTGGAACTCTCTTGAAATGTCATGGAACTTCCAATTCAACCACCAAAAATGTCATGCACCAACCCCGCATAGTGAGTAGTGAATGGGGCCAACGTTGAAATTTCTTCAATATGTGCCTGTATGCATCGAAATTTGACATGGTTAGACTAGACACATGCGTTGATGGTATGGGCAGGTTTCAAGACTCAAGAATGTATGATGTCATATAGAAACATTTTGAAAAAATTTCAACGTTGGCCCCATTCATAGGTCACTGTTGCCCATCATGTACTCTAGCCCTAGTACAATGTCTTTTAATAGTTGTTTCCTTTAAAATTTGACTGATCAAAAAATTAAAATGAAATGATAAGAGCCCTTTATTAGTTATACCCTAGCCGAGAAGAACTGCAAACCCTTTTTGAAGTGTCGTTATTATAGCAAACTTGTCGCAACATCCGTAAAATGCAACATATTTATAGATTTTATAACGTCTCAATTCTGATGATCATTGACCAAATCAAAGTTGACTTGGTCAAAATACTAAGTGACCATTGGAGGGGGAAAACCTAGTTTCCACAACGTCACAACTGCGACAACTATCTTCACAAATGTGGCAAGAGAGACGACTATGTCACAAACGTGGCAAGAGAGATGACTATGTGGCAAACGTGGAAAGAGAGATGATAGTGTGGCAAGAGAGACATCAACGTGGCAAGAGAGACGTCAACTTGGAAATAGCGATGTTATCGGGAAATATGAAAAAAAAAAAAAAAAACCTCTATTTTTCGACAGTATGGCCAATTTTGTCCATAACGTCGCAAATAGAACGTCAAAATTTTTAGAATATGTACTAGTGTACATCTACTATGCTGCATTCAAAACTCCCAAATGTCGAACTGCCGAAGTATTTTATATTAATCATGATCATTAATAATATGTCTATCTGGCTAGGGTAAAAGATTGGGAAAAGTGTTGTGACTGCCAAGTAGTAAATTTGACAGATTTCAAAATGATTACTCTATCAATAGATTAATGTGAGGATATCTAAACATTAATTTTTTTGTAAATATAGATATTTCAAACTTCAAAGTGTTTTTTCCATTAGCATCTAAAATTTTCGCATTCAACATTTTTCGAGCTCACAGGTTTTACTTATCATAGGAGGGTTATCATCAACTTTTGAAAACCATGACGTCACGCAAAGCAGGAAAGAAGCCAGATTCATTGACTGATGAATCGAACCCAGATGCATATATACTTTCAGACACTACTTCTCAAGTGACAGACACCATTAAATCTTGGAAGCAGGTTTATGACATTTTAGAGAAGGAAATTTCTCTTTGTTTCGATGATTCAGTGAAGAAGAAGATGATACATTTTCAGCTAAGCTAAGGCATGTGGCTAAGTATGAACTACTCAGAGTTGTTGCTCGGCCGAAACTAATACCATATACCAGTATGATAAGCTCAACCTTAGAACACGTGGATATCCCAACGAGAACAATCTACAATCACCACAAGATCATCGTCGGCTCCTTTCGGCCGAGGATATTCAAGTAATGTACAAATTATCTCCTAACCCCAAATACACTTACAATGCATCATTTATAATGAATTTTGAGGATGAGAATGCACTAAATATGATAGAATTGTCCATGATATAGTAAAATATTGGTGGGGAAATCAAAATAAGTTCAAAACTGATACCAAGGGTATATACTCTACAACCTCTTGCGATGCTCATATCTTGTACATTGCCATGATGCTTTGTAGAATGTTCGGTAAGAAAAACCCTGCACACTTTACCATAAAATGGGTTCCCATAATCCATGAGGTTGTTGAGGGATATACTTTTGATTGGAGAAAAATGTTGTTAGGTAACTTAGTCAAGCAAATTGTGGAGTACAAAATTCTGAAATCTAAAGGAGAACATGCTCCTTTATATATGTTTGCATATATTATGGATGCAATATGTTTCGGGACCCCTTTTCCTCTTATGAATTGCAGGTGGACTCCGACTGTCACTGAGCCCATACATTTTTGTCATTCTAATTTATGGGAGGAAAATTCAAAGAACTCTTTTTATGAAATATGTCATAACGTGATGATCCCAATTCATGAAGCTATTTATGGACAACCTCCCCACAAAATTTCAGAACAAATCATGGGAAACTTACGTGATATCACAGATCGATATATTGAGGAAAGCTTCTCCTACATCAGAGTGTTTGATTGTTATATATATATCCTTGTGCTCTTCCCAGATTCTTACCAGACAGGTTGGTTTGTAAAGAAGTACCACATCAAACAGTTTCAGGAGGGATAACCAAAGAGTTGAAGGCAACACAGAAAAGAGTTTGGCCAACGTTTCCCATACAGGTTTGTGTATTTTTTTTATCTGATTTTGGACACACTAAGGTGGAGGATTTTGCCTTAGAAGATATTAAACTGGTTGACATTGAGTACAAAAGGAATGATCCACATAGGGTGGTTGAAAATCATTTAGCTCAATTCAATATGAAAAGATACATCCATGAAGATTCACCCTATGATGAAGTTTTCAGAGGAGTAAGATCTTATGATGAAGTTGTAATCAGATTTGAAAATTTGCCTCAAGATCAACAGTCAGGCTTCCTCGGCTTTCAGAAGCACAAAAGGAACATTCTACCCAAAGTCTTGTAGGGAGAACAAAGACTTAACCCAGCTTCACAGGTGACAGAATCAAAAGAGCCCAAGAAACATAGCTTGACTTAAGACAAAGATATGGAATTGGAAAAGGATGCAAATACATTGTCTAAGGATGAAATAATTACATGAATATCCATACCAAAAAAAATGAGCAAGAATTATTAACATCATTTGAGGGTTTTATGAAGCAAAGGTACACTTTCCCTCTGTCATTACCAAATACTGAAACTCTAGTGAAAGATACCACAAATCAAGAAGGATCTACTGCACTTATTTCTCCCATACCATCATTAACTTTTTTAGCAACATGTTCTGAGTTACATGGTTCAGATATTATCAACATAGATGATCTGACACCTATTGAACCTGAATATATGCCTTCATCAAAAAAAAAAATCAACAAGAAAAGGAAGGATATCATAAGAAGGGAATCTCGAAAGAAGGAGGGAGTAACTACCAAAAAGCATAAGATGATATATGATGGACAAGGACAAAGTGACCCTGAATTTGCAAAAGAAGTTGCAGACTCATTGGGAGCCTTTGCAACTGCCAACCAATGGTCAGTGGATAATCTCACAAAACAGCTGGAACAAAAGCATATTTTGATTGAACAATTGCATAATGATATGCAACCGATGGAAGTGACTGCCAGAGATAAAATCAATTTTGATATTGATCAAATCATATAGGGTTTTGAGCAACAGATCAAGCAGTTAGAAGACAAATTGAAAGTAAGTGTTCAAAATCAACACTTGACAAATAAAATTCTTTCTCAGCGAGATATGTTAATAGAGCAATTGCAGACTCGAATAACCTCATTTGAGAGCACAAGAATGGATATTTTTGCATTCAAGAAGCAAGCATTAGAAGTAAATGAAAAATTACAAGTTGCCCAACATGATCTGTATGAAAATATAGGTATTATTCAAAAACATTATCAGGCAATAAATAATTCTATGAAGAATATCTATGAAAAGGAGAGGGAAGCCTTTACGGCCAGATCCAAATTCCAAGAATTCATAGTTTGGAGGCAAAAACTCAATGCTCCTGGAATTGCCCCCTTTTCACAGTTTGAACATATAAAGGGAGAAATGGCTTTAAAGGTCTGGAAAACTAGTCTTGAAGAAAGTAAAAGGCTATCCAGAGAGGCAAAAGAGGTTTGTCTTAATGCTATTTTAGTTATAGATCTAGAAATGACAGAGATTGATGTCAGTAGTATCCATGATACACTTGGACAAATTTAGATTGAAAAGAGCAAAGAGAGTCTAAAGAAAAGTAGAGAGAATGTGAAAAATTATGTCCAAGAGGTAGATCATGTTGATTTACGGATGATAAATGATCTGCTGGTGAAACTGAGCTTACAACATTAGATCACACAATAGACATCTGTTAAAATTCAAGAAAAATTACCATTGGTGCACAAAAAGGCTTTCTCATTTGAGTTAAATGCAAATATCAAACCTTCCAAGTTCATTGTTGCATTAATGGAACTACATGCACAATTCAAGGATAAAAAAAAAACAAAGTACATTCGCAATCAAATAGAGGGTGAGTGAATTTCCAGCAAGTAAAAGAAATCTCAACAAATCCAAAAATATCTTCATTTGTATCTTTTAGTTTTGATTGCATTTTATTTTGAGAACAAATAGTGTGGAATGTCTAACTACTTTTGGTTAAGACAATTTTGTATAAATAAACAGATCAAATATCTACACCAGGCTTCTTCTTGCCGAATGCAAAAGAGAATTTATTGAATATCAATTAGAAAGAGAAGATAGAGATTCTACGTCTCATTTCTTTTAGTTATGTGTTTTTTGTGTATTTCCATTTCATAATATTATTTTCTTCACTCCATGGCCCTTGAAGATTGAAAGACTACAATTTAGTAACACATCTACTATGGTCCATATATTGGATATTTGTTCAATTACAGTTTTTCCTCTGTTATTACTGTGAGTAAAACAAGACATGTATCTGTGTAAGTTTCATCGTTTTAAATCATCTATCAAGGAATCCTTCTTCATAATTATTATATTGCGGATAAGGTAAGATTTATCTGTATTTGATACGTTACTTTATTTTGACAGTCTTTGTTAATCAATTCTACTTTTCATATGATCAATATTTATAAAAGACTTAAAGAAAGGGCTATTGCCTCTATGTTTTCTAATCATTAAAATTCATTTGAAGTTTCATCTTAAAACTAAAGGTAGAAAAAGCATTACAAAAACAATTCTCTTAAAATCTTTGGATGTCTGACATTATTCTGTGAGCCTAGAATAAATTTCAGGAACAACATCTTTTTGGCGTCGTTTCTGTGGAGCGAAGAAACAAAACTATTTTCTCTGGGAATACGACAAAGTTTAAGTTTTGATTTTTGATGGTGAACAAGAATTGAACACAAGGATAAGGCTCATTTTTATTATTCACTTAGCGAATCCATTTTGGAAAAACCGACATTCGGACGAAAAAATACCATAAAAAACCCAGACGAAAAGCATACTACACCAGTTTTGGATCTCGAAAAATAGCTGAAAACCAAAGGTATCTAAAACAAACATCTATATCAATAGGTAACATCTATCAACCTAAGCTTACTCAAGTTAATGTTAAGATTCTAGCAGAAGAAGTAATTTTACTTAGTTCCAAAGAAAAACACCAAAAACCTCATTCTACAGAAGCCTCAACTAGTAATCCTGAAGTTAAGTTAGAGAATCTGGAAGAGGTCATTCCCGAAGTAAAATTGTATGATCTAAAGGGAAAAATTTCCAGAATACCCCTATTTCTTTGATAAACACTTTTAACGGTGAGAGTAAAGAATCTTCTTCAATTCTTAATAGCGTCTATACGACACTGATTTTTAGTCTTCCTAGAGTAAAAGTTTATGTCTCTGAAAATCCTGAAGATCACCCTTTGTACTCATCCTCATCTCTTATTACTTCCCCCATTTATCCATCTAGTCAATCTGAAATACCAAGCACGAGTTCCCATTTTCTAGCTGATTTCGATTTTACATCCTTCTCACGAGATCCATTATATTTTGATTATCTAGCAGAACTCCGATCTCACTTTCCTGGAGAAATTACAGATCTAGTATGTCAGTCTTTTGAAATCTTTGATAATCTACAGTATAGCCCTAGTATCTCTTCTCCTAAAATTTCAATGGTTGGTGCTGGAGGTGCCAGAGGTGGTGGGGCTGGTGGACATATAAATCCACCACCACCTCCTCCAAGGATTTTTTCCAAAGTCGCTGCTAGATATGCTCCCTTAGCCCTTCCCACTATTCTACATAATCTACCTGATAATTATATGAAGAGTCTACCTAAACTTATGGGAGAGGGGGATTTAACAACCACAAATCATATAGCATTTTTCGATCAATTTGTGGATATTCTCGGTATTGAACATGAAGACGTTTAGATGAGATTGTTAGTACAAAATTTTGAGTGACATGTTAGAAATTGGTTTAGGGGACTTCCTGCAAATTCTATACCATCATATGATGATTTAGAGACTTCTTTCTTAAGACAATGGGGTTAGAAAAAGGACCATTTATATTACTTAATTGAATTTGAAGACTTAAGGAAGAAAACATTTGAAACTATTTCAGAATTTATCCAAAGATTCAATAAACTTTATAGCAAGATCCCAGTTGAAGTAAAACCTTCCCAACCAGCTGCTAAAGTTACTTTTGCAGCGGCTTTTGATTCAGATTTCTTTTTACTTTTAAGGTAAAGAAGAGCCACAACTTTAGCTGGAAGGAAAGATGATTCTATCAAAATTTAATCAAATATGATGCCATCAAGAAAAATAAAAACAAAATTCGAGATGGAAATAAGAGAACTTAGAAGGTTTAGAGAACAAGCAGGACCCTCTAGTTCTGGAAAAAACACACAAGAAGAAAAGATGGATGAAATGGATAAGATCATAAAATATTTATCAAACAAAATTTCCAGGATGGAAATTGAGAAAGCCAAACCTAATCCATATGTTAGAAATCAAAACCAATTTAGGGGAAACCTTAATACAAACTCTCAGATTCAATAGAGGCAAATCAAGAATGAGGATCAAAATATTCAAGCTCCTTTTAAAACAGAAAATCTAATACAAGGAGATGATGTTCAATATTATGAGAATTAGATGAGGATATAAACAATCTCAACAATGATGATGTGGAACCTCATTTAACTAAACAAGATTATGAAAAATCTTTAGATCTTGGATCATTATTGTTGGAAGATTGGTTGTTGTCATTGATGTCAACCCTAGCCATTGGATTTTGGACCCCACAGTTGATCAAAGTAGATAGACATGAAGGAAATTACACATGCAGATAAAAAACCCATGGATGGATAGTATAAGTCATGTCGCTTTCGGTGGTATGTGGCACATCACGTGGATCCTCACGAATGAGGAGAAATGAATTTTTGTAGATGAAAATGTGAATTGAAGCATAAACTACATGTCGACCCTAATGTTAAAAGAAGTGACATAAAGGGTATAAATAAATCTCATTATACATTCATTTTTCAACGCACACAAGTTTATTAATGAACAAGGAGATATAAGTCGAATTTATGGGGAAATATGAAGTAAGAAGGCCGAATTTCAAGGGAGGATGAAGTCTTTTGGTGATGTGTTCTAAGGTATGTTATTTACAGCTCATCTTACCATTTTCGCTATAACTTTGTTTCTAGAACAATTCAGATGGTGAAACTCAGAGGATATTGAGAAGCCCTATCTAGGTACATGTGGTAAAAATTTCAGCTCTTTATTCGCTATAATTTTGGAGATACACTCTATGGAAGATAGGGTTTTTTACTTGTCCTGAAGCTAGTCATAAATAGGTGTTCTGGGTATAACAATCATAACATATTCATAGAAAATACAAATGAAGTTAGACCAATTGCATTGTAAAGAGTACATGATTAAGTTTCCTATGAACAAATGTCATAATTTGATGTTAAATATTGAGCACGAGGCATTCTATACAAGTTCACTCTCCTTAATAAACCAGAATTGAATAAGGTCTACCATTTTCTCTATAACTCCTTTTCTGGGAGGATTCAAGGAGTGAAAATTGGAGGAGTTTCAGAGAATACATTGAGTAATATTATCTATAGGATCAGATTATTCCAAGAAGTGAAGAATTGCATAATTTGAAGAAGTTTCGGGAAGCATTATCAGGTTCTATGTGATGGTTGGTTGATGGTGATAATTTAATGTAGAGTTTTATTATCTCTCATATATTCTTGGGTTGAAGGAAGGGGAAAGGATGGAGAGTTAAACCCTCTGTTGATATTGGAGGATTGTATCTTCCTTTTGGAGGTTTATCCCTCCCTTTATATTTGGAAGTTGTAGCTACCTTTGGAATTCATTACTTCCTTTGAACAATAATACATGATGACTTCTTATATACTGTGCATGGTGTATTGGTGTATCTCTTATACTATTCTTCATTGTTCATTGGATAGTCTTCATTGTTGATTGGATATAAATTCAATACATGATATGATTGAAGTACAAGTTCAAAATACTAATTTCTCTAAATATTGATTCACCCCCCTCTCAGTATTTCCAACAATTGGTATCAGAGCATGTTTCCTTCAAAACAATTCAACCACTGGAAGGAAAATCACAAGCAGAGATGGATGACCATGAGCACATTCCAAATGGGATTCAACGATTTGATGGAAACAATTATGCATACTGGAGTGATAGAGTGAAAACTTACCTAACAACTTTGGGATTAGACATTTGGTACTCAGTTGTAAATGGCTATGTAATCCCAAAGAATGCTCCAACCGATCCAAATGAGAAGAAGCTTATGAGTTGTAATTCAAAAGCCAAACATGTTATTCTATGAGCATTGGCACCAACCATTGCTAGCAAAGTGATGGGTTGCAACACTGCTAAAGAGGTATGGGACAAACTCAAGAGTATCTATGAAGGTGATCCAAAAGTTAAGTAGGTCAAGCTTCAACGACATAAAGTAGAATTTGAAAATTTGAAGATGGATGAAAAGGAAGATATTGAAACCTATTTTCTTAGAGTTGATGAAGTTGTTAATGCTATCAAAGGATTAGGTGAAGAGCTCAATGAATTCTTAGTTGTACAAAAAGTGTTGAGATCACTTCTCTTGAAGTATGATGCTAAGGTCTCCTCCATTCAAGAAACTAGGGACTTGACCAAAATGACAATGGATGAATTACATGGGTCTCTTGTAGCATATGAAATGAGAATAGGTACAGAAAGTGACCAGCCAAACAATGAAGCAGCCTTTAAAGCCATAAATAAGACAAAATACAAGGATAATGAACTTGATGAAGAAATAACAAATTTCGTAAGACGACTCCAATTTGGTAAGGTAAGTCTCCTATCAAATGATTTAACTGTGGTAGAATAGGACATATTGCTGAAAAATGCTACTATAAAAAGAGAAGTCTCAACAATAAAAGGAGCTTCTACTCCAAGGATGATGACATCTCCTCAGTTGAGAGTGATGAATAAGATAATGATGGAGAAGTCCTATTCATAACCCAAGAAACCCAGGATGATGATCACAAGAGTTCTAAAGAATAAGAAATCATTTCTACAGAATATTCAGATGAAGAAACCAACCTTGATTCCTTTTGGGGATACAAAGACAATGTAGAGAGTGAACAAGAAGATGAGAATCTTGAAAAGTTGAAGCATGTTAAAACTGAAAATAGCAAGCTTAGAAACAAAAAAATAATACTAAAATGTGAATTGAGTAGTTGTGAAGAAGATAATTACAAGTTTGAAAAGACCATTGATAGCTTGAAGGAACAATTAGAAGACTATGAGAAATTGAAAGCAGAATTGGATCACACAAAAGGGGAGCTATTATTGACAATAGAAAAGTTGAAGAAGTTCGAAAAAAGAATTGAAAAATTAGATGAGATCTTTATTAGTCAAAGATCTCCAAATGAAAAGATAGAACTAGGATACAATGACAGTTTGAAGACAACAAAACAAGAGAAGGAAGAAGAAAATGATGAAACCAACACTCCAGAGCAAGTTGAACAACAAGATAGAAGACTAGAATTCAGAAGGAATGAGACATCAATAACATCCTCTCCCATCGGGTATGAAAGCAATCATTATGAAGGAAACTGCATAAGAATAGATCGTGAACACAGATGAACCACACCACAAAGAATATCACTTACTCCCAGGTATCAAAATTTCTTTCTTGGACATTGTTATACTTGTGGAAATTTTGGACACGGGGCAATCAATTGTAGAATCAATGAAAGGAATAACTACGCAAGCTACATGAATGGTGCAAATAGTAGATATTGGAAATGTTCATAGACCTGTCAACATAAATTATAATCCATTTGATCCATTAATGGATCAAAATATTGTATGCTACAAGTGCAACAATCTTGGTCACAAAGCACGAGATTGCAGATAGATGAAGAAAGATAATCTTATGCCAAATCTCCCTATACCAACTACAACATGGAAAAGGAAAGAAATTCCACACAATGAAAACTGTCGAATAGCATTGGTCGCTAAAGAATGCAAAGAATAAGATGAATGGTTCATAGGCAGTAGGTGCTCATCTCATATGGCCAGAGATCAAAGCAAATTTGTCAGCTTGAAGAAAAAGGGTGGAAATGTTGCATTTGGAGATGACTCATCTACCAAAATACTTGGAAAAGGAACTGTAAAGCTTGGAAGTGAAAATGTAAAAGTAGGGAAAGCTTATTGGTTGAAGATCTAAAGCATAATCTCCTCCGTGTCAGCAAAATATGTGATCAAGGATACACTCTTACGTTTGACTCTCGAAAATGTAAAATCAAAGAAAAGAACTCAGGA
>JASDQU010104401.1:115914-134310 GCA_032191745.1 Picea mariana | reverse complement strand
ACAAACAAAATAAATGTTAAGGCGACAAAATCTCCCTTTTTATTAGTAAAAACTTTAGGGGTGAATTTTTTCTCATGGGAGAAATAATGCATACTCAAATGTTGAAGGGATGAATATTTATCTTTATAATGTTTTAAATGGTTTAGCCAAAAAATATCTATATTATATAAGTCATTATCCCAGTGAAAAATAAAATATAATGTTGTGAATTGTTGTTTTGTCATTAATATTTCACGTTGAACTTGAAATTTGCCACAATTTCTTGGATTTATTGCAATGGAATGCCAAATTCGCCTAGATTTATGTGACTCTTTGCAATAGAGTGTCGAGTTCATGTAGAATTATAAAATGCTTCATAAATATAGAGCTCAAAATTCACCTCGATATCTTTGATTGAGGGGTTTAATGGTCACAATTTAACTAGGTGAGTGATTTATTCATAGTTTATACTCTCATCAATATAAACACCTAAAATAGAATCATTTTGAAGAGATTTGGGGGTGTCAAGTCTTCAAACCATTGACTTATAAGGGCTCACACTTAGAAAATAATGGGTTAGTGATTTAGTCTTTTTCATCTAAAATAATTGATTCTAGTAATGTAGAGCACAACCAATGCCTTGAATTTGGGTTTCTAGTTAAATTAATGATTTCATATTATGTTTAGTCCTTAGTCTAAGTAGTATTGGAGAGAGATTTTAATGGTAGCAATTACCCATTGTTATTTGTAGGTTCCAATTGTTGTTACTTTGTTAGACTAGGGCTTATGTTATATCACCCATAATTATACGAAAAACACCATTAATTTTATTACATTTAAGCCTCCTCTATGTAATTACTCAGGGGTTAAGGCTTTAAAATCTCATCTTCATTCAAGGGGATATAATCACACACAATTATAAAAAAAAATTGCATGTTGTTAGGGTTTTCTGATTAGCATACAATTATACTGTAGTTGTTGACTTGGAGCATATATTTTTCCTCCAATTAGTGGACYAGTTTCATAAACCTCRATTTTTCATCRCCCTCTCTACTATCAATCCAATRATTTCAATTATCAAAAAACCATGCTCTTTGATTTGATCCATAGTGTCTTATTACCATACTAATTTGTTGGTTTTGTTAATTAACTGCACCAATTAACATTCACATAGTTTTCTACCATTTCACTATTACTACTTATATCCCAAAATTGATTATGCAAGATACAACCTAGATTAGTGAATTTTCTTTATGATTTTTGTTGGGTTTCTATATTATGAAACATCCTTTTGACTTATATGGTGTTTATGGTTAGAATGGTGATGGATGGTTGATTGGTTAGAAACATCCTCAATTTTCACATACATGGATGTAAAATCTCTGCATGGTTTTTTTATGAAGATATCAAATTATTGAAATGGTAGTTGTGATAGGGGATAATTCCCCACTTACTAGGGTCAAATCAATGGCAAAGAAAACAAAATATATTATCGCTATATTTCTAGATCAGTTGTGTATGTGAATGCAACATGAGAATATGAAGAAGAATACATGTGGCTAGGCATATATCCCCCTTTATTTGTATTTCAAAAGTAATCCCGAGAGTGTCCTGAATACTCTAAATTCTCTAATCCTCTCTTCAAATATATGAACATAAAGAGAAACACAACCTTCCCCAAACAATCAAGTATAGAATTCAAGAAACCCTCCCCATATTATAGTTATATAGAAGTCAACCTTCCCCGTACTTAGTTATAGATATCATATTTATTACATGATCGTCCATGTGAGCACTAGTGAATGGGGCCAACGTTGAAATGTTTTCAATATGTGCCCGTATGCATCAAAATTTGACATGGTTAAACTAGATAGTTGCCTTGAAGGTATGGGAGGGTTTTGATACTTAAGGATGTTTGATGTCCCTGCATAATATTTGAGATCATCCATGTTTGCATCAACGTTCAATATAATGGATGTCTCATAGTGAGCATAGTGAATGGGGCCTGCCTTGAAGGTGAATGAGCATAGTGAAATTTCTTCCACTGATCCCGCATAGTGACCAGTGAATGGGGCCAACGTTGAAATTTCTTCAAAATATGCATGTATGCGTCAAAATTCGACATGGTTAGACTAGACACATGCCTTGACGATATGGGAGGGTTTCAAGACTCAAGGAATATGTCTGATGTCCCGACCACATAATCTTTGAGATCGTCCATGTTTGCAACAACGTTCATAATGGGGCGTCTCATATTTTTCAAATTTTGTTGTTTCCATTCATAGAATCTTTGTTGGAACTCTCTTGAAATATCATGGAAATTCCAATTCAACCACCAAAAATTTCATGCACCGACCCCGCATAGTGATCAATGAATGGGGCCAACATTGAAATTTCTTCAATATGTGCCTATATGCATCACAATTTGACATGGTTAGACTAGACACATGCCTTGAGGGTATGGGAGGGTTTCAAGACTCAAGGATGTTTGATGTTCCGGCCACATAATCTTTGAGATTGTCCATGTTTGCAACAACATTCATAATGGGGCGTATCATATTTGTCAAATGTCATTGTTTCCATCCGTAGAATCTTTGTTGGAACTCTCTAGAAATGTCATGGAACTTCCAATTCAACCACCACAAATGTCATGCACCGACCCCGCATAGTGAGCACTAGTGAATGGGGCCAACATTGAAATTTATTCAATATGTCCCTGTATGCATCGAAATTTGACATGGTTACTGCCTTGATGGTATGGGAGGGTTTCAAGACTCAAGGATGTATCATGTCCCGACCACATAATATTTGAGATTGTCCATGTTTGCAACAACGTTCATAATGGGCGTCTCATTTTCAAATGTCATTTTTTCCATCTGTAGAATCTTTGTTGGAACTCTCTTGAAATGTCATGGAACTTCCAATTCAACCACCAAAAATGTCATGCACTGACCCCACACAGTGAGTAGTGAATGGGGCCAACGTTGAGATTTCTTCAATATGTGCCTGTATGCATCAAAATTTGACATGGTTAGACTAGACACATGTGTTGACGGTATGGGTGGGTTTCAAGACTCAAGGATGTATGATGTCATATAGAAACATTTTGAAAAAATTTCAACGTTGGCCCCATTCATAGGTCACTATTGCCCATCATGTACTCTAGCCCTAGTACAATGTCTTTTAATAGTTGTTTCCTTTAAAATTTGACCGATCAAAAAATTAAAATGAAACGATAAGAGCCCTTTATTAGTTGTACTCTAGCCGAGAAGAATTGCAAACCCTTTTTGAAGTGTCATTATTATAGCAAACTTGTCGCAACATCCGTAAAATGCAACATATTTATAGATTTTATAACATCTCAATTATGACGATCATTGACCAAATCAAAGTTGACTTGGTCAAAATGCTAAGTGACTGTTGGAGGGGGAAAACCTAGTTTCCACAATGTCACAACTGCGACAACTATCTTCACAAATGTGGCAAGAGAGACTACTATGTCACAAACGTGGCAAGAGAGATGACTATGTGGAAAACGTGGAAAGATAGACAATAGTGTGGCAAGAGAGACATCAACGTGGAAAGAGAGACGTCAACTTGGAAATAGCAACGTTATCGGGAAATATGAAAAAAAAAAAATTCCTCTATTTTTCGACAGTATGGCCAATTTTGTCCATAATGTCGCAAATAGAACGCCAAAATTTTTACAATATGTACTAGTGTACATCTAATATGTTGCATTCAAAAATCCCAAATGCTGAACTACCGAAGTATTTTATCTTAATCATGATCATTAATAATACGTCTATCTGGCTAGGGTAAAAGATTGGGAAAAGTGTTGCGACTGCCAAGTAGTAAATTTGACAGATTTCAAAATGATTACTCTATCAATAGATTAATGTGAGGATATCTAAACATTAATTTTTTTGTAAATATAGATATTTCAAACTTCAAAGTGTTTTTTCCATTAGCATCTGAAATTTTCGCATTCAACATTTTTTGAGCTCACAGGTTTTACTTCTCATAGGAGGGTTATCATCAACTTTTGAAAACCATGGCGTCATGCAAAGCAGGAAAGAAGCCAGATTCATTGACTGACGAATCGAACCCAGATGCAGATATACTTTCAGACACTACTGCTCAAGTGACAGACACCATTAAATCTTGGAAGCAAGTTTATGACATTTTAGAGCAGGAAATTTCTCTATGTTTCGATGATTCGGTGAAGAAGAAGATGATACATTTTCAGCCAAGCTAAGGCATGTGGCTAATTTTGAACTACTCAGAGTTGTTGCTCGGCCAAAACTAATACCATATACCGGTATGATAAGCTCAGCCTTAGAACACATGGATATCCCAATGAGAACCATCTACAATCACCAGGAGATCATCGTCGGCTCCTTTCGGCCGAGGATATTCAAGTAATGTACAAATTATCTCCTAACCCCAAATACACTTACAATGCATCATTTATAATGAATTTTGAGGATGAGAATGCACTAAATATGATAGAATTGTCCATGATATAGTAAAATATTGGTGGGGAAATCAAAATAAGTTCAAAACTGATACCAAGGGTATATACTCTACAACCTCTTGTGATGCTCATATCTTGTACATTGCCATGATGCTTTGTAGAATGTTTGGTAAGAAAAAACCTGCACACTTTACCATAAAATGGGTTCCCATAATCCATGAGGTTGTTGAGGGATATACTTTTGATTGGGGAAAAATGTTGTTAGGTAACTTAGTCAAGCAAATTGTGGAGTAAAAAATTCTGAAATCTAAAGGAGAACATGCTCCTTTCTATATGTTTGCATATATTATGGATGCAATATGTTTCAGGACCCCTTTTCCTCTTATGAATTGGAGTTGGACTTCGACTGTCACTGAGCCCATACATTTTTGTCATTCTAATTTATGGGAGGAAAATTCAAAGGACTCTTTTTATGAAATATGTCATAACGTGATGATCCCAATTCATGAAGCTATTTATGGACAACCTCCCCACAAAATTTCAGAACAAATCATGGGAAACTTACATGATATCACAGATTGGTATATTGAGGAAAGCTTCTCCTACATCAGAGTGTTCGAATACTATATATATATCCTCATGCTCTTCCCAGATTCTTACCAGATAGGCTGGTTTGCAGAGAAGTAGCACATCAAACAGTTTTAGGAGGGATAACCAAAGAGTTGAAGGCAACACAGAAAAGAGTTTGGCCAACGTTTCCCATATAGGTTGGTGTATTTTTTTTATCTGATTTTGGACACACTAAGGTGGAGGATTTTGCCTTAGAAGATATTAAACTAGTTGACATTGAGTACAAAAGGAATGATCCACATAGGGTGGTTGAAAATCATTTAGCTCAATTCAATATGAAAAGATACATCCATGAAGATTCACCCTATGATGAAGTTTTTAGAGGTGTAAGATCTTATGATGAAGTTGTAATTAGATTTCAAAATTTGCCTCAAGATCAACAGTCAGGCTTCCTCGGCTTTCAGAAGCACAAAATGAACATTCTACCCAAAGTCTTGCAGGGAGAACAAATACTTAACCCAGCTTCACAGGTGATAGAATCAAAAGAGCCCAAGAAACATAGCTTGCCTTAAGACAAAGCTATGGAAGTGGAAAAGGATGCAAATACATTGTCTAAGAATGAAATAATTACATGAATATCCATACCAAAAAAAATGAGCAAGAATTATTAACATCATTTGAGGGTTTTATGAAGCAGGGGCACACTTTCCCTTTGTCATTACCAAATACTGAAACTCTAGTGAAAGATACCACAAATCAAGAGGATCTACTGCACTTATTTCTCCCATACCATCATTAACTTTTTTAGCAACATGTTCTGAGTTACATGGTTCAAATATTATCAACATAGATGATCTAAAACCTCTTGAACCTGAATATATGCCTTCATAAAAAAAAATCAACAAGAAAAGGAAGGATATCATAAGAAGGGAATCTCGAAAGAAGGAGGGAGTAACTACCAAAAAGCATAAGATGATATATGATGGACAAGGACAGAGTGACCCTGAATTTGCAAAAGAAGTTGCAGACTCATTGGGAGCCTTTGCAACTGCCAACCAATGGTTAGTGGATAATCTCACAAAACAGCTGGAACAAAAGCATATTTTGATTGAACAATTGCATAATGATATGCAACCGATGGAAGTGACTGCCAAAGATAAAATCAATTTTGATATTGATCAAATCAGACAGGGTTTTGAGCAACAGATCAAGCAGTTAAAAGACAAATTGAAAGTAAGTGTTCAAAATCAACACTTGACAAATAAAATGCTTTCTCAGCGAGATATGTTAATAGAGAAATTGCAGACTCAAATAACCTCATTTGAGAGCACAGGAATGGATATTTCTGCATTCAAGAAGCAAGCATTAGAAGTAAATGAAAAATTACAAGTTGCCCAACATGATCTGTATGAAAATATAGATATTATTCAAAAACATTATCAGGCAATAAATAATTCTATGAAGAATATCTACGAAAAGGAGAGGGAAGCCTTTATAGCCAGATCCAAATTCCAAGAATTCATAGTTTGGAGGCAAAAACTCAATGCTCCTGGAATTGCCCCCTTTCACAGTTTGAACATATAAAGGGAGAAATGGCTTTAAAGGTCTGGGAAACTAGTCTTGAAGAAAGTAAAAGGCTATCCAGAGAGGCAAAAGAGGTTTGTCTTAATGCTATTTTAGTTATAGATCTGGAAATGACAGAGATTGATGTCAGTGGTATCCATGATACACTTGGACAAATTTAGATTGAAAAGAGCAAAGAGAGTCTAAAGAAAAGTAGAGAGAATGTGCAAAATTATATCCAAGAGGTAGATCATGTTGATTTACAGATGATAAATGATCTGTTAGTGAAACCGAGCTTACAACATTAGATCACACAACAGACATTTGTTAAAATTCAAGAAAAATTACCATTGGCGCACAAAAACGCTTTCTCATTTGAGTTAAATGCAAATATCGAACCTTCCAAGTTTGTTGTTGCATTAATGGAACTACATGCACAATTCAAGGATCAGAATAAAAAAAAACAAAGTACATCCGCAATCAAATAGAGGGTTAGTGAATTTCCAGCAAGCAAAAGAAATCTCAACAAATCCAAAAATATCTTCATTTGTATCTTTTAGTTTTTATTGCATTTTATTTTGAGAACAAATAATGTGGAATGTCTAACTACTTTTGGTTAAGACAATTTTGTATAAATAAACATATCAAATATCTACACCAGGCTTCTTCTGGCCGAATGTAAAAAAGAATTTATTGAATATCAATTAGAAAGAGAAGACAGAGATTCTACGTCTCATTTCTTTTAGTTATGTGTTTTTTGTGTATTTCCATTTCATAATCTTATTTTCTTCACTCCGTGGCCCTTGAAGATTGAAATATTACAATTTAGTAACACGTCTATTGTGGTCCATATATTGGATATCTGTTCAGTTACAGTTTTTCCTCTGTTATTACTATGAGTAAAACAAGACATGTATCTATGTAAGTTTCATCGTTTTAAATAATCTATCAAGGAATCCTTCTTCATAATTATTATATTGCAGATAGGGTAAGATTTATCTGTATTTGATACGTTACTTTATTTTGACAGTCTTTGTTAATCAATTATACTTTTCATATGATCAATATTTATAAAATACTTAAAGAAAGGGCTATTGCTTCTATGTTTTCTAATCATTAAAATTCATTTGAAGTTTCATCTTAAAACTGAAGGTAGAAAAAGCATTACAAAAACAATTCTCTTAAAATCTTTGGATGTCTGACATTATTCTGTGAGCCTAGAATAAATTTTAGGAACAACATTTTTTTGGCGTTGTTTCCATGGAGCGAAGAAACGAAACTATTTTCTCTGGGAATACGACAAAGTTTAAGTTTTGATTTTTGATGGTGAACAATAATTGAACACAAGGATAAGGCTCATTTTTATTATTCACTTAGCGAATCCATTTTGGAAAAACCGGTATTCTAAGGAAAAAATACCATTAAAAACCCAGACGAAAAGCATACTCCGTCGGTTTTGGATCCCGAAAAATAGATGAAAACCAAAGGTATCTAAAACAAACATCTATATCAATAGGTAACATCTATCAACCTAAGCTTACTCAAGTTAATGTTAAGATTCTAGCAGAAGAAGTAATTTTACTTAGTTCTAAAGAAAAACACCAAAAACCTCATTCTACATAAGACTCAACTAGTAATCCTGAAGTTAAGTTAGAGAATCTGGAAGAGGTCATTCCCGAAGTAAAATTGTATGATCTAAAGGGGAAAATTTCCAGAATACCCCTATTTCTTTGATAAACACTTTTAACAGTGAGAGTAAAGAATCTTCTTCAATTCTTAATACCGTCTATACGACACTGATTTTTAGTCTTCCTGGAGTAAAAGTTTATGTCTCTGAAAATCCTGAAGATCACCCTTTATACTCATCCTCATCTCTTATTACTTCCCCCATTTATCCATCTAGTCGATCTGAAATACCAAGCACGAGTTCCCATTTTCAAGCCGATTTCGATGTTACATCCTTCTCACGAGATCCATCACCTTTTGATTATCTAGCAGAACTCTGATCTCACCTTCCTGGAGCAATTACAGATCTACTACGTCAGTCTTTTGAAATCTTTGATAATCTGCAGTATAGACCTAGTATCTCTTCTCCTAAAATTTCAATGGTTGGTGCTGGAGGTGCCAGAGGTGGTGGGGCTGGTGGACATATAAATCCACCACCACCTCCTCTAAGGATTTTTTCCAAAGTCGCTGCTAGATATGCTCCCTTATCCCTTTCCGCCGTTCTACATAATCTACCTGATAATTATATGAAGAATCTACCTAAATTTATGGGAGAGGGGGCTTTAACAACCACAAAGCATATAGCATTTTTTGATCAATTTGTGGATATTCTCGATATTGAACATGAAGACGTTTAGATGAGACTGTTAATACAAACTTTTGAGTGACATGTTAGAAATTGGTTTAGGGGACTTCCTGCAAATTCTATACCATCATATGATGATTTAGAGACTTCTTTCTTAAGACAACGGCGTTAGAAAAAGGACCATTTATATTACTTAATTGAATTCGAAGACTTAAGGAAGAAAACATTTGAAATTGTTTCAGAATTTATCCAAAGATTCAATAAACTTTATAGCAAAATCCCAGCCGAAGTAAAACCTTCCCAACCAACTGCTAAAGTTACTTTTGCAGGGGCTTTTGATTCATATTTCTCTTTACTTTTAAGGGAAAGAAGAACCACAACTTTAGCTGGAATGAAAGATGATTCTATCGAAATTTAATAAAATATGATGCCATCAAGAAAAATAAATACAAAAGTTGAGATGGGAATAAGAGAACTTAGAAGGTTTAGAGAACAAGCAAGACCCTCTAGTTCTGGAAAAAACACACAAGAAGAAAAGATGGATGAAATGGATAAGATCATAAAATATTTATCAAACAAAATTTCCAGGATGGAAATTGAGAAAGCCAAACCCGATCCATATGTTAGAAATCAAAACCAATTTAGGGGAAACCTTAATACAAACCCTCAGATTCAATAGAGGCAAATCAAGAATGAGGATCAAAAGATTCAAGCTCCTTTTAAAACATAAAATCTAATACAAGGAGATGATGTTCAATATTGTGAGAATTAGATGAGGATATAATCAATCTCAACAATGATGATGTGGAACCTCATTTAACTAAACAAGATTATGAAAAATCTTTAGATCTTGGATCATTATTGTTATAAGATTGGTTGTTGTCATTGATGTCAACCCTAGCCATTGGATTTTGGACCCCACAGTTGATCAAAGTAGATAGACATTTAGGAAATTACACATGCAGATGAAAAACCCATGGATGGATAGTATAAGTCATGTTGCTTTCGTTGGTATGTGGCACGTCACGTGGATCCTCACGAATGAGGAGAAATGAATTTTTGAAGCTGAAAATGTGAATTGAAGCATAAACTATATGTCAACCCTAATGTTAAAAGGAAGTGACATAAAGGGTATAAATACATCTCATTATACATTCATTTTTCAACGCACACAAGTTTATTAATGAACAAGGAGATATAAGTCAAATTTCTAGGGAAATATGAAGTAAAGAAGGCCGAATTTCAAGGGAGGATGAAGTCTTTTGGTGATGTGTTCTAAGGTATGTTATTTACAACTCATCTTACCATTTTTGCTATAAATTTGTTTCTAGAATGATTCAGATGGCAAAACTCGAAGGATATTGAGAAGCCCTATCTAGGTACATGTGGTAAAAATTTCAGCTCTTTATTCGCTATAATTTTGGAGATACACTCTATGGAAGATAGGGTTTTTTACTAGTCCTGAAGCTAGTCATAAATAGGCGTTATGGGTATAACAATCATAACATATTCATAGAAAATACAAATGAATTTAGACCAATTGCATTGGAAAGAGTACGGGATTAAGTTTCCTATGAACAAATTTCAGAATTTGATGTGAAATATTGAGCATGAGGCATTATGTACAAGTTCACTCTCCTTAATAACCCATAATTGAATAAGGTCTACCATTTTCTCTATAACTCCTTTTCTAGAAGGATTCAAGGAGTGAAACTTGGAGGAGTTTCAGAGACTACATTGAGTAATATTATCTACAGGATCAGAGTATTCCAAGAAGTGAAGAATTGCAGAATTTGAAGAAGTTTTGGGAAGCATTATCAGGTTCTATGTGATGGTTGGTTGATGGTGATAATTTAATGTAGAGTTTTATTATCTCTCCTATATTCTTGGGTTGAAGGAAGGGGCAAGGATGGAGAGTTAAACCCTCTCTTGATATTGGAGGATTGTATCTTCCTTTTGGAGGTTTATCCCTCCCTTTATATTTGGAAGCTGTAGCTACCTTTGGAATTCATTACTTTTTTTGAACAATAATACATGATGACTTCTTATATACTGTGCATGGTGTATTGGTGTATCTCTTATACTATTCTTCATTGTTCATTGGATAGTCTTCATTGTTGATTGGATATAAATTCAATACATGATATGATTGAAGTACAAGTTCAAAATACTAATTTCTCTAAATATTGATTCACCCCCCTCTCAGTATTTCCAACAATTGGTATCAGAGCATGTTTCCTTCAAAACAATTCAACCACTGGAAGGAAAATCACGAGAAAAGATGGATGACCATGAGCACATTCCAAATGGGATTCAACGATTTGATGGAAACAATTATGCATACTGGAGTGATAGAGTGAAAACTTACCTAACAACTTTGGGAGTAGACATTTGGTACTCAGTTGTAAATGGCTATGTAATCCCAAAGAATGCTCCAACCGATCTAAATGAGAAGAAGCTTATGAGTTGTAATTCAAAAGCCAAACATGTTATTCTAGGAGCATTGGCACCAACCATTGCTAGCAAAGTGATGGGCTGCAACATTGCTAAAGAGGTATGGGACAAAATCAAGAGTATCTATGAAGGTGATCCAAAAGTTAAGTAGGTCAAGCTTCAATGACATAAAGCAGAATTTGAAAATTTGAATATGGATGAAAAGGAATATATTGAAACCTATTTTCTTAGAGTTGATGAAGTTGTTAATGCTATCAAAGGATTAGGTGAAGAGCTTAATGAATCCTTAGTTGTACAAAAAGTGTTGAGATCACTTATCTTGAAGTATGATGCTAAGGTCTCCTCCATTCAAGAAACTAGGGACTTGACCAAAATGACAATGGATGGATTACATGGGTCTCTTATAGCATATGAAATGAGAACAGGTATAGAAAGTGACCAGCCAAACAATGAAGCAGCCTTTAAAGCCATAAATAAGACAAAATACAAGGATAATTACCTTGATGAAGAAATAACAAATTTCGTAAGACGGCTCCAATTTGGTAAGGTAAGTCTCCTCTCAAATGATTTAACTGTGGTAGAATAGGACATATTGCTGAAAAATGCTACTATAAAAAGAGAAGTCTCAACAATAAAAGGAGCTTCTACTCCAAGGATGATGACATCTCCTCAGTTGAGAGTGATGAATAAGATAATGATGGAGAAGTCCTATTCATAACCCAAGAAACTCAGGATGATGATCACAAGAGTTCTAAAGAATAAGAAATCATTTCTAAAGAATATTCAGATGAAGAAACCCACCTTGATTCCTTTTGGGGATACAGAGACAATGTAGAGAGTGAACAAGAAGATGAGAATCTTGAAAAGTTGAAGCATGTTAAAACTGAAAATAGCAAGCTTAGAAACACAAAAATAATACTAAAATGTGAATTGAGTAGTTGTGAAGAAGATAATTACAAGTTTGAAAAGACCATTGATAGCTTGAAAGAACAATTAGAAGACTATGAGAAATTGAAAGTAGAATTGGATCACACAAAAGGGGAGCTACTATTGACAATAGAAAAGTTGAAGAAGTTCGAAAAAAGAACTGAAAATTAGATGAGATCTTTATTAGTCAAAGATCTCCAAACAACAAGACAGAACTAGGATACAGTGACAGTTTGAAGACAACAAAACAAGAGAAGGAAGAAGAAAATGATGAAACCAACACTCCAGAGCAAGTTGAACAACAAGATAGAAGACTAGAATTCAGAAGGAATGAGACATCAAGAACATCCTCTCCCATCAGGTATGAAAGCAATCATTATGAAGGAAACTACATAAGAATAGATCATGAACACAGATGAACCACACCACAAAGAATATCACTTACTCCCAGGTATCAAATTTTCTTTCTTGGACATTGTTATACTTGTGGAAATTTTGGACACAAGGCAATCAATTGTAGAATCAATGAAAGGAATAACTACGCAAGCTACATGAATGGTGCAAATAGTAGATATGGAAATGTTTGTATCCCTGTCAACATAAATTATAATCCATTTGATCCATTAATGGATCAAAATATTCTATGCTACAAGTGAAATAATCTTGGTCACAAAGCACGAGATTGCAGAGATATGAAGGAAGATAATCTTATGCCAAATGTCCCTATACCAACTACAACATGGAAAAGGAAAGAAATTCCACACAATGAAAATTGTCGAATAACATTGGTCGCTAAAGAATGCAAAGAATAAGATGAATGGTTCATAGGCAGTAGGTGCTCATCTCATATGACCGAAGATCAAAGAAAATTTGTCAGCTTAAAGAAAAAGGGTGGAAATGTTGCATTTGGAGATGACTCATCTACCAAAATACTTGGAAAAGGAACTTTAAAGCTTGGAAGTGAAAATGTAAAAGTAGGAAAAGTCTTATTGGTTGAAGATCTAAAGCATAATCTCCTCAGTGCCAGCAAAATATGTGATCAAGGATACACTCTTACGTTTGACTCTCGAAAATGTAAAATCAAAGAAAAGAACTCAGGAAGATTGGTTGCAACTGCAACAAGAAGACCGAATAACATATACATCCTAGACATGAAGAAGAGAGAGAAGACAGAAGCCACACAAAAGGATTCTAAGGATGAAAAAGTCCCAAAGACCAAAAATAAGGATGAAGTATCATTGAGTGCCACATGTTCAAGGGGAGCAGCCCCAAAGAAGAAGGTCTCCTTATGCCATTGAACTCAGGGGGAGCAACCCCACCCTTTTCCATTGATTTCAAAGGGGGAGAGAAATTTGGATCATGATGACAGGGGGAGCATGAATGTTTCCATCAATGACAAAGGGGGAGATTGTTGGAATATTGGTTGTTGTCATTGATGTCAACCCTAGCCATTGGATTTTGGATCCCACAGTTGATCGAAGTAGATAGACATGAAGGAAATTAAACATGTAGATACAAAACCCATGGATGGATAGTATAAGTCATGATGATTCTGGTGGTATGTGGCACGTCACGTGGATCCTCGCGATTGAGGAGAAATGAATTTTTGAAGATGACAATGTGAATTGAAGCATAAACTACATGTCGGACCTACTGTTAAAAGGAAGTGACATAAAGGGTATAAATACATCTCATTATACATTCATTTTTCAACACACACAAGTTTATTAATGAACAAGGAGATATAATTCAAATTTCTGAGGAAATCTGAAGTAAAGAAGGCCAAATTTCAAGGGAGGATGAAGTCTTTTGGTGGTGTGTTCTAAGGTATGTTATTTACAGCTCATCTTACCATTTTCACTATAAATTTGTTTCTAGAACGATTCAAAAGGTGAAATTCAGAGGATATTGAGAATCCCTATCTAGGTACTTGTGATAAAAATTTCAGCTCTTTATTCACTATAATTTTGGAGATACACTATGTGGAAGATAGGGTTTTTGACTAGTCTTGAAGCTAGTCATAAATAGGTGTTACGGGTAAAACAATCATAACATATTCATAGAAAATCCAAATGAAGTGAGACCAATTGCATTGGAAAGATTATGGGATTTAGTTTTCTTTGTACAAATTTCAGAATCTGATGTTAAATATTGAGTGCAGGGAATTTTGTACAAGTTCGCTCTCCTGAACAAACCAAAATTGAATAAGGTCTACCATTTTCTCTATAACTCCTTTTCTGGGGGATTCAAGGAGTGAAACTTGGAGGAGTTTTGGAGAATACATTGAGTAATATTATCTACTAGATCAGAGTATTCCAAGAAGTGAAGAATCATAGAAGTTTAAGAAGTCTCAAGAAGCATTATCAAGTTCTATGTGATGGTTGGTTGATGGTGATAATTTAATGTAGAGTTTTATTATCTCTCATATATTGTTGGGTGGAAGAAAGGGGCAAGGATGGAGAGTTCAACCCTCTCTTGATATTGGAGGATTGTATCTTCCTTTTGGATTTTTATCCCTCCCTTCATATTTGGAAGCTGTAGCTACCTTTGGAAGTCATTACTAACTTTGAACAATAATACATGATTACTTCTTATATATTGTGCATAGTGTATTGGTGTATCTCTTATACTATTCTTCATTGTTCATTGGATAGTCTTCATTGCTGATTGGATATAAATTGAATACATGATATGATTGAAGTACAAGTTCAAAAATACTGATTTCTCTAAATACTGATTCACCCCCCTCTCAGTATTTCCAACAATTATTTGATGACCAAAATATCAATAACTTGGGAGACTCTACAACTCAATATAAAGATCTTGTTGATTCAATAATGGTTGAGCTTCAAAATAAATATGATTTGAGGCCAATAGAAAAGACTTCCACCACCAATACACCTAAAAATATCTTGTCCAAGAATAAAGCAAATGAAGTAGTGGTTTCAAAATCACCTATTGAAGTACAAGTTGCTCAAATAAAGCAAATTGAAACTAAAGCAATGCAAACTAAAAAGATGGAGAACAAAGAAGCTGAAGTTTAGATCAGAGAATTAGAAAATTTAGTTGGTATCTTCAATATTGAGAATGAATTGAATAAGATTAAAATTTCAGTTCTTCTGGTTGAACTTGAGAGAAATTTGGTTTACAAGAAGCAGATTTGAAAGGTAATTAATTTTTCAGAGGCAAAATGCCAAGTTGATGTTATTAACTTGCAAGATGAGAAACCAACAATTATGTTTGGACCACACATTAAACGATAAAGACTCATTTGCTCCATTTTATATCACTCTTACTATGCATGACCATTTTTTACACAACTACTTGTTAGATTCAGGTGCTTCACATAATTTGATGCCGAAAATAATAATGGAAAAAATGGGCTTACAAATTACTAGACCTTATCAAGATTTATACTCTTTTGAATATATAAAGGTTCTAGGTATGATTAAAGATTTAGTTGTAAATCTAGCTCAAATTCCAGTAAAAATTGTTCTTATGGATGTGGTGGTGGCTGATGTTCCTGCAAAATATGGCATGCTTTTATCAAGATCTTGGTGTGCAAAGTTAGGAGGATCAGTTCAGTTGGACATGACATATGCTACTATTCTGATTTTTGGTGGATAGTTTGCCAGAATGTACACAGAAACTAGACTGGCCTATACAGTAAATGATTCTCGAAACCTAAATAGTTATCGAGTCTATGATGCTGATCAATATTTAGGAAATTGTATTTTATCCATAGATGATGATTTTCAAGAATGTACAGAAAATGAAAATACAAAAATAGAACTTCCAAAGAAAAATGTAAATATTAGAGATAGGATGTGGAAAATGTTCTTCGATGGTGCTTCATCTTGGGAAGGAGCAGGAGCTAGAGTACTGTTTGTGGCAACAATCGATGAGTATTATATCCCTTTTTCTTATAGATTGCAATGGGACATCAATTACACAAATAATGTAAGTGAATATGAAGCTTTAATTTTAGGATTAGAAGCTGCTAAAAAGTTAAAAATTCAACATTTGATAGTTTATGAGGATGCTAAACTTATTGTAAAACAAATCAAACAATAATATCAAGCTAAGCATCCAAGAATGATGTCTTATAGAAATTGTGCATGGGATCTCATAGAAAACTTTTTCTTATCATTCAACATTCAATTCTATTCATAGATTGCATAATAACCAAGCAGACTCTTTGGCTAAAGCTGTAACTAACTTCATACCACCTACTGTGCTGAAATTGAGGTATCACATTGACACGAGACATAAAACTTCAATTCCAAATAATGTTCACTATTGGCAAATTTTCGAAGACGATGAACAAATAAAACAATTTCTGTAAATGATAGATGGATTTTCTAAGACTCACATATATCATGAAAATCAAAATGATCTTGTTTGGATTATGCAAGAAGGAGAAAATCCAGAGAAATTCAAAGACAAAATCGCAAATCACATAATGCTCTTTCTCAAGAATAATCAAATTCCCAAGGTTCCTATTCCATTAGAAAGACTGTTCGACCAAAATGATATACTTTTAAAATCTACCTTACAACCTCAGCCTGAAGAGGTTGAAGATTGTAATGTGGGATCAAATGAAAATAAAAAAATGGTCAAATTGTCTAAATATCTTCCAACTGATCTAAAGAGTAAATATGTTGAATTACTCAAATAATATAAAGATGTTTTTGCATGGACCTGTGAAGACTTAAAAACTTATGATACCTTTGTTATCGAGCATAAGGTTCCATTAAAACCATGTCTTAAGACTTTCAAGCAAAAGATTAGACAAATAAATCCAATTTTCTTGTTGATAATAGAAAGGGAGGTCAAAAAGCTTCTTGATGCAAAAATCATCGTACCTCTTAGATTCTCTGAATGGGTAGCCAATTTGGTCCCTGTCAGAAAGAAGAATGGAGAGATAAGATTGTGTGCTGATTTTAGAAACCTAAATCAATCTTCTTTAAAAGACAATTACTCCCTCCTTAAAATGGATAATGTTCTAGAAAAAGTGGTTGGGGCAAATAGGATTTCTATTATTGACGGATTTTCGGGGTATAATCAAATAGTTGTCCATGAAAATGATAGTGAAAAAACCGCGTTTACTACTCCATGGGGAATCTTTATGTATGACAAAATGCCTTTTGGATTGATGAATGCAGGTGCAACGTTTCAAAGAGCAACGGATATAGAATTTGTTGGCGAAAAAGATAAAATCATTGTTATTTATCTAGATAATCTAACAATCTTTTCTAACTCTCATACATAACACTTAGTACATCTCAGACAAACATTTGACAAATGCAGAAAATTTGGTTTGTCTTTAAACCCTAAGAAATCTCATTTTGCCATGCAAGAAGGAAGCTCTTAGGACATATCGTTTCGAAAGATGGAATCAAAGTAGATCCAAAAAGAGTTGAAGCTATTGATCAAATCAATATTCATAGAAATAAAAAAGAGATTCAATCATTTTTAGGAAGAATTAATTTCTTGAGGAGATTTATTCCCAATTTTGCTAAAATTATCAAATTGATCACATATATGTTGAAAAAGGATAATGAAGTGAAATGGACCATGGAAGCCAAGGCGTCCTTCCAACGAGTCAAGAGAGCTATAGGAGAAGCACCAGTACTGGCAAGTCATGATTATACAAAGGAGTTTTTAATCTTCTCATTTGCATCTGAATATACTATTGCCACAATGCTCCTTCAGAAAAATGAAGAAGGATTGAAACAACCTATTGCCTTTTTCAGTAAAAGCCTTAGGGATGCGGAGTTAAAATATGACATTCTAGAGAAGCAGGCTTATGCTATGGTTAAGGCACTCAAAGCTTTCCGAACATATGTCTTACATTAAAAAATAATCGCCTATGTACCGACTAACACAATCAAAGATATCTTGATTCAACCAGATAGTGATGGAAGAAGGGGAAATGGTTGGCCAAAATTCAAGAATACGATTTAGAATTCAAACCAACCAAACTGGTAAAAGGACAAGGTCTAGAAAAATTAATGGCTAAATCAAATTTCATAGCTTTGGGAATAAATCATTTCGAGTCTCAATATTCTCTCCCAAACATAGAATAAATTGATGATCAAATGCCAACAATTCA
>JASDQU010104401.1:77831-88432 GCA_032191745.1 Picea mariana | reverse complement strand
CAAAATCTGATATTTTTGTTAAAATTACTTTGCTTATCCTAAACAATTATGGAATCAATTTTAAGGAAAGAAAACACTTATTGGCCTGGGTTGAAATCAATCACCAAGTGTGCTTTAATATTTTTAGATATGGTTATGTTCATTTTTTCTAGATGTGATTCAATTTCAAGTAGAACAAGAAAACATTTAAAGCAATAAAAGAAGAAATAATGACTTCATTTATCCAATAAAGGCACCTAGTCTACTATTCTTTTGTGCCTCACAGGGAGCCACAATCCCCAGATCGAGCCTATGTTAGAACACTTTAGAAAATTCAAATAAAAATTAATTTTTTTTTTTTATCTCTTTAAAAATAAATTATGAAAAACTTATAAATGTCATTCTTTTTAGAATAAAAGATATGATCATTATATCTTGACATGGTGCATCCATTACTATCCACTAAAAAAATTTTTAGTCATCTAGATCGACGGTTGTCGCATATTCGAAGTTCTAAAGTTGTGTGAGGTTTAAACAAAAGAAAACTACAAAGTCACTTCGGGACTTTGTGATTCGGGAGTTTCAAACTCAAGGTGTTTAAAGATCTAAGAACCTTGAAGTTGCGAAGCTCCGAAGTCCTGGTGACATGTTCTCTCGAAAATGTTTTAAAATAAGTCTACTGATGAGTCATAGGCCACCTGTCAATCTTTATGTTTGCTGACACGTAGCACTCTTTTTTTGGCACTTCAGTCACATCATTTGCACGATTTTAGGTGATACATGTCACTCATGTTTTTATGACACATCATCAAAGTGACGTCATCTCTACCACATCACTCTAGGAGATTTTCCTTCGATAGATAAAACAATAACAAATTCAAAGAAACGTCGGAGCACCAAAGTGTCGAAGCACTCGTGATCATGATAATAAATCACTAATGATTAATAAACTAAACATGTTTAATTAGTTGTGATTAATGCTAAGTAATCACTCTGCCAATTAAAACTTTGAAAAAACTCTACTCACCACAAATACAAACTCAGGAACTCACGTAGCTCCAGAGTTCTGGAGTCTCGAAGTACTTAAAATTAAAAAGCCACTTTAAACATTGATCTTTTAAAACGAAATAATATTTAGGGGTTAATCAATCACTCTGTGGATTCGATCTTCGAGAGACATCTATTATGTTGCATTCAAAACTCTCGAATGTCGAACTGTCGAAGCATTTTATCTTAATCATGATCATTAATAATCCGTCCAACTGGCTAGGGTAAAATATTGGGAAAAGTGTTGCGACCACCAGGTAATAAATTTGACAGATTTCAAAATGATTACTCTATCAATAGATTAATGTGAGGATATCTAAACATTAATTTTTCTGTAAATATAGATATTTCAAACTTCAAAGCGTTTTTTCCATTAGCATCTAAAATTTTCGCATTCAACATTTTTCAAGCTCACAGGTTTTACTTCTCACAGGAGGGTTATCATCAACTTTTGAAAATCATGGCATTGCAGAAAGTAGGAAAGAAGCCAGATTCATTGGCTGACAAATCGAACCCAAACACAAATATACTTTTAGACACTGTTGCTCGAGCGACAAATGCCATTAAATCTTGGAAGCAGGTTTATGACATGTTAGAGCAGGAAATTTCTCTTTGTTCCGATGATTCAGTGGAAGAAGAAGATGATACATTTTTAGCTAAGTTAAGGCATGTGGTTAAGTCCAAACTACACAGAGTTGTTTCTTAGTCGAAACTAATGCCATATACCGATATGATAAGTTGGGCCTTAGAACACGTGGATATCCCAACGAGAACCATCTACAGTCACCAGAAGACCATCGTCGGCTTTTTTCGGCCCGAGGACATTCAAATAATGTACAAATTGTCTCCTAACCCCAAATACACTTACGATGCATCATTTATAATGAAGTTTGAGGATGAGGAATGCACTAAATATGACAGAACTGTCCATGATATAGTAAAATCCTGGTGGGGAAATCAAAATAAGTTCAAAACTGATACCCAGGGTATATTCTCTACAGACTCTTGTGATGCTCATATCTTGTACATTGCCATGATGCTCTGTAGAATGTTTGGTAAGAAAAACCCTACACACTTTACACTTTACCATAGAATGAGTTCCCATAATCCATGAGGTTGTTGAGGGATATACTTTTGATTGGGGAAAAATGTTGTTAGATAACTTAGTCAAGCAAATTGTGGATTACAAAATTATGAAATCTAAAGGAGAACATGCTCCTTTCTATATGTCTGCATATATTATGGATGCAATTTGTTTCAGGACCCCTTTTCCTCTTATGAATTGGAGTTGGACTCTGTCTGTCACCAAGCCCATACATTTTTATCATTATAAGTTATGGGAGGGAAATTCAAAGGACTAATTTTATGAAATCTGTCATAACGTGGTGATCCCAATTCATGAAGTTATTTATGGACGACCTCCTCCAAGAATTTTAGAACAAATCACGGGAAACTTAGGTGTTATCGCAGATTGGTATATTGAGGAAAGCTTCTCCTACTAAGAGTTTTCAATTGTTATATATCTCCTCATGCTCTTCCCAGATTCTTACCAGAAAGACTGGTTTGCAGAGAAGTAGCGCATCAAACAATTTTAGAAGGGATAACTAAAGAGTTGAAGGTAACACAGAAAAGAGTTTGGCCAACTTTTCCCATACATGTTGGTGTATTTTCATTATCTGATTTTGGACACGCTAAGGTGGAGGCTTCTGCCTTAGAAGATATTAAACTGGTTGACATTGAGTACAAAAGGCATGATCCACATGGGGTGGTTGAAAAACATTTAACTCAATTCAATATGAAAAGATACATCCATGAAGATTCACCCTATGATGAAGTTTTTAGAGGAGTAAGATCTTATGATGAAGTTGTAATCAGATTTCAAAATTTGCCTCAAGATCAACAGTCAGGCTTCCTCAGATTTAAGAAGGAACAATCTACCCAAAGTCTTGCAGGGAGAACAAAGACTTAACCCAACTTCACAGGTGACAGAATCAACATAGCTTTCCCCAAGACAACGCTATGGAAGTGGAAAAGGATGCAAATACATTGTGTAAGGATGAAATAATCATAGGAATATCGATACCAAGAAAAAACGAGCAAGAATTTTTAGCATCATTTGAAGCTTTTATGAGCACGGGTATACTTTCCCTCTGTCATTACCAAATATTGAAACTCCAGTGAAAGATACGACAAATCAAGAAATCTCTTTTGCACTTATTTCTCCCATACCATCATTTACTCCTTTAGAAACAAGTTCTAAGTTACTTGGTTTAGATATTATCAACATAAACAATTTGACACCTATTGCACATGAAGATATGCCTTCATCAATTTTTTTTTTCAACAACAAAAGGAAGGCTATAATAAGAATGGAATATCAAAAAAAAGAAGGGAATAACTACCAAAAAGCATAAGATGATATATGATGGACAGGGGCAGAGTGACTTTGGATTTGCAAAAGAAGTCGCAGACTCATTGGGAGCCTTTGCAACTACCAACCAATGGTTAGTGGATAATCTCACAAAACACCTGGAACAAAAGAATCTTCAAATTGAACAATTGCATAATGATATGCAACAAATGGAAGTGACTACCATAAATAAAATCAATTTTGATATTGATCAAATCAAACATGGTTTTGAGCAACAGATCAAGCAGTTAGAAGACAAATTGAAAGTAAGTGTTCAAAATCAACACTTGACTAATAACATCCTTTCTCAGCGAGATATGTTAATAGAGCAATTGCAGACTAGAATAACCTCAATAGGGAGCACAAGACTGGATATTTTTGCATTCAACAAGCAAGGAGCAGAATTAAATGAAAAATTGCAAGTTGCCCAACAGGATTTGTATGAAAATGTAGATATTGTTCAAAAACATTATCAAGCAATAATTAATTCTATGAAGAATATCTATGAAAAGGACAGGGAAGCCTTTACGTCCAGATCCAAATTCCAAGAATTCATAGTTTGGAGGCAAAAGCTCAATGCTCCTGGAATTGCCCTTTTTGACAGTTTGAACAGATAAAGGGAGAAATGGCTTTAAGGGTATGGGAAACTAATCTTGAAGAAAGTAAAAGGCTAGCGAGAGAGTCATAAGAGGTTTGTCTTGATGCTCTTTTAGCTATAGATTTGGAAATGACAGAGGTTGATGTTAGTAGTATCCATGATACACTTCGACAAGTTGAGATTGAAAAGAGGAAAGAGAATCTAAAGAAAAGTAGAGAGAATATGCAAAATGATATCCAACAGGTAAATCATGTTGATTTACGGATGGTAAATGATCTGTTGGTGAAACTGAGCTTACAACATCATATCACACAACATGCAGTTGTTAAAATTCAAGAAAAATTACCATTGGTGCACAAAAAAGCTTTCTCATTTGAGTTAAATGCAAATATCGAACCTTCCAAGTTCGTTGTTGCATTAATGGAACTACATGCACAATTAAAGGATCAGAAAAAACCAAGTACATCCACAAGCAAATAGAGGGCGAGTGAATTTCCATCAAGCAAAAGAAATCTTAGCAATTCCAAAAATATCTTCATTTTTATCTTTTAGTTTTGATTGCATTTTATTTTGAGAACAAAGAATGTGGAATGTCCAACTACTTTTGGTTAAGACATTTTAAGTAAACAGATCAAAGATTTACTCCAGTCTTCTTCTGGCCGAATGTAAAAGGGAACTTACTTAATATCAATTATAAAGAGAAGACATATATTATATGTCTCATTTCCTTGAGTTATGTGTTTTCTGTGTATTACCATTTCATAATCTTATTTTCTTCACTCCATGACCCTTGCAGATTGAAAGACTACAATTTAGTAACACATCTATTGTGGTCCATATATTGGATATTTGTTTAGTTACATTTTTCCTCTGTTATTACTGTGAGTAAAACAAGACATGTATCTGTGTAAGTTTGCTCATTTTAAATCATCTATCAAGGACTCCTTCTTCATAATTCTTCTATTGCAACTATTATTTGTATTTGATACGTTACTTTATTTTGACAATCTTTGTTAATCAATTCTACTTTTCATATGATCAATATTTATAAAAGACTCAAAGAAATGGATATTGCCTCTGTGTTTTCTAATCATTAAAACTCATTTGAAGTTTCATCTTAAAACTGAAGGTAGAAAAAGTATTACAAAAACAATTATCTTAAAATCTTTGGATGCCTGACATTATTCTGTGAGCCTAGAATAAATTTAAGGAACAACATGTTGCAGACTTGGTGAATGTATTAAATTTTATTCCAATAATATACTTAGAGTATAATTGCGGTAACGTTTTTCTAACATCTATGTATACTTTTTTGTTTTTGCATAAAGGACATAAACTCCAGGAAGGTGATAAAAAGAAAGTGTTAGCTCCATATGATAGTGTTTTTGTTGACGTAGATGGATTCATTCACTTCCTATAATCCATGGAGTGAAACTGAGTCTTGAAGTTGGAAATTATGATATTCTTATGGTCACAAGTAACATCCCCCTTCCCTATGACGATAAACAAGATGGATGTAGATGTTTGAAAGAGAATAAATGAAGTTTTTCACCGTGGCCTTTAAAATATATGAAAAATATATTGTAGCTGATAATTTTCATGTACTTGACTAGTTGGAGATTGTAGCCCTTGATGTTTTTGAATGTATGAATCAAAAAGCTTGTACAGTCATGTACTAGTGGATAATTAGTTGGACACTCTATATTATACTTTGACTTTTCTATATATGTGTATGTATGTATGTATCCGATAGCCCTATCGCTTATTCATCACAATAAAACTAGGAATATGCTCATACCTGTGAGAAGGGCAGGATGACATGACACTCGCAAGGGCCACAATTACTATCTATAGGCCAAGAACCGCCAACTAGAGAACACTCTTTTGGGAAAACCTCTTGGACATACCCAATGATACCTAACCTGGGAAGGATATTTAGACAGTGCATTAGATGCGAGAAGTGACCATATTCAAGAGGCAAATAGAGGTGAAAGAAAGGACCTGGATTAGGGTGGGTTATACATCAAGTTCTCCCCAACCGATCATTAGGCACATGCATTTGCATCACACGAACAAGGGTCTAGCAATAGAGCCAGTGATGGGGAGGGAGTAGGGATACCTTTCTGTTGGGAGGACACACACACACACACACACACACACACACACACACATAAACTTGTTTAGATTATGATGTATGTCTTGATTTTATGTATATTATTGTATTGTCTTTTAATGCGAATTTTCTATTTTATAATTTAATATTTCTCTCATTTACATGTGTGATACTTAGTTGATTTATGCATAATATTCTTTAATACAAATGACACTTAGTTGATTTTATGTTTTAATGCAAGTTTGCTTATTGTATATACTTTAAATATTTTTTAGAGATTTTATGAATAGTACAATTGATTGTATGTATGATATTCTATAATACAAGTAATACTTAGTTGATCATTTTATATATTTTTATGGCAGTTTACACATATATTCTTTCAATCTCCTTTGGATTCACATGTATGACATTATTATTTGGTATTTAAGTATGTTTCATTGATATTGGATGAACATCAATATTGTACAATAACATTATACAAATTCATGGTATTTAATAAATTATTTGGATCATATAAATTTATATCGAATATTAATGAATAATAAAAATAAAATGAATATGAAACTACTAAACTAGTAATAAATATAATGATTATGCAACTATTAAACCATATATCAATATAATGAATATAATAATTATGCAACTACTAAACCAATAATAAAATCTATAACAATAATTATTATTTTGACTAAGTATACTACAGATTGATGGTAATTGATGACTCGTTAAACTAGCAAATAGATTAAATTAGCCAATATACTATAAATTGATGAATTATACCAACCAATAATTGACTGAGCTAAATACAACTAAAATTAAATTGCATTATAAAGGACTGCAAATGTAACACTCCTGGTCGCCTCCCCAAAAACAATGGTTTATATACATGTTTAGTTGTTTTTTAGTCACAAATTTGTCATTTTGTACTAGTGATTGAACACTCTTTCTCAAAGAATGTGCCAAACCACTATTGGATCTTAAATTATTACATTTTTTTCACCAAAATGCAAGCTTATGATTTAGTATACGCTTCTCCTCTTGTACTACTCACCACACTAGTTTCTATTTACAAGAAGAGAAAACACCTCACATACTTTAGATCCTAGACATAGAAATACAAACCCTAACTAAAACCCTAGCTTGTGATCTTTGAGTGGTTAAAATGACACAAATCACTAGGTAGTAATCTCACAGTGACATGATTTAAGAAAATGGAGAATTAACCATAGGACTTGAAGCTCACAAGGCACCACGAAGATAGGAGGGTTAATCATTCTCTTATTATCCAAAGGTTGACTCACACGAAACACATACAATATTTTCAACATATAACATGAAACTCATACAAATACTAATGAAGAGGTGGACTCACTGATTTTGGTCGCATTGGTAGTCCCCTACTACCTTGAGATCCCCTGAACTTGTCATCGATTTGGTGCTTCTATATCTTATGTAGGTGGGGTCTCTAATATCTCCTTTGTGTCTATCTCCACTAGTCCCTCATGGTCGGGGCCCTTCACTCCGGGGTTAAGGCTCGGGTTGTGGGCTAGTTTGCTTGCGCACATGAGGTATTTTGGAGCTTTTTCCATTGGGGGGGAGGCAAACTATGTTTTGTGATTTTTTTTTATAACATATGTTATATATAATATATATTATATAGTGTATATAATACTTGTTATATATAATATGTATAATATATGATATATATTGTATATAATATCTATATTATATAATATATGCTATACATAAAATATTATATATTTTATATAATACAATTAGTTTTTAATGATGATGAAAACAATGAAGACGACAATGACATTGGTGACGACGATGACAATGAAAGTTTAAAGTTTAATTAGTAAAGTTTCTAATTAAATACAAATGGTTAAAGTTTAAGAGTTCATGATTAAGGACAAAGTTAATTGTATGAAGGTTAATAGTTTGAATTTGAGATCGATGGTTTACTCGTTAAGGGTTAAGGGAAGGGTCAAAGCTTAAAGAATATCCATGATACTTTAAGGTTGAACAATTTTCTTATGTATAGTTTGGGGCTTTTTGATCTGGATTTTATGCGCAGAACGAAATGAATACAACTTATTAAAAGATGCTTAACACAAAATAATAGAGATACAGTAAAATTGGTTTCTATTCAATAAGGAAATAAGCTCAAACTGTAAAATGCAGCGAAAAACAAGCTTGTTGGTATGGTGGCAGCTTATCTCTGAGAAAAGATGTGACGAATGCGCTCATTCGCAAGAAGATTATTACAATGAGGCTCTGAAGGCCTTTTTACAATAAACAGGAATGCCAAAAGCGACATCCAAAAACATAACCCTAGGAGATGAAGTGCCAAAAGTCATGTGGGCCCTATTGGGGTAAGTTAGTACATCAACTTCCCGTGGTCGTAACTTTTGCATACGATCTTCGTTTTAGGCGTACGATAGTTCGTTGGAAAGGTCTATCCGAGGAATACACATGTTGTCGTCATACTCTGACTTTGTCTATAGTTTGAATATGATGAGCCCTAAAAACGTTGTTTAGGGCCTCAAAACGACCCCAAAAGTCAGGGACCCGAAAACTAGGAAAAAACTGTCCATCTAGAAAACTGCATAAATGAGCCAGTTGGAATAGGTGAGAGGCCACCGACATCCATTTGGATCAATCCTTCCCCCTTAGGAATCAATGGTCTCCATTGCGTTGAGTTCCCCCATCATATGAGGAAATTTATGTTGAATTCGGCTCCTGGTGAGCCACTTGCCTTGGTGCAAGAGCTGCCCTACTTTGACAACTCGATAAAGTTGGATCCTTTGCTGGCGAGTGCCCTTGACCTGTGTGTCCACAATCTGATCATTGGATGCTTGTTGTATGCAGTCGGGGTTGAGCTCTGTTGGTGTCAACTATTTTTCTATCTATGAGGTGTCCAATAATGGTGGGAAATAAGGTCGAAGGAGATCCATGTTGAACATTGGGTGCAGGCCAAGGAAAGGAGGAATGTTGAGCTCAAAAGAATTGTCACCCACAACCTTGGTGATGGTGTACGACCCATAACAGAGTGGGTGAAGCTTTTGATGGGGCCCTGTAAGGTGTTATTTCTGCAAGTGCAACCAAACTTTGTCACCCACCTGGAACTTATGTGGCACTTAGTGTTGATCATGGTGTTGCCTGTACTTGGCATTAGAATTTTGTAGAATATCTTGAACCTGTTGGCAGATGTGTTGGATCTGCTCAATAAACCGGGTGGCTTTGTCAACTTCAGTTGGAGTAGGGGATGAGTCGGTTGAGGTGGCTGCAAGGGGTAGTGCAACATCCATGTGACCCAATGGTTGGAATCCCAACCCCACCTGAAAGGGGTCGTGGCTAGTTGAGCTATGCAGGGCTTGGATGTAGCTATGTTTAACATAGGGAGACTCTCATCCCACGTGCGGGGGTGCTTTGAATTGTACATGCACATGATATGCATGATCATTCGATTTACGACCTCGGTTTGGCCATCTGTATGGGGGTGGAAGGCCGTGAATTTGGTGAGCTTGGTGTCCAGCAATGACCAGAGGTTCGACTAGAATGTGATGAGAAACCGACTGTCCTGATCTGAGACAATGGTTTGCAGGATTCCAAAATGTACCCAAACTCGTTTAAAGAATATATTGGTGTGGCCTCTGCTGTGATGTTCTTCTTGCAGGCAACTATAATCACCATCTTAGAAAAGCAATCAACAACGACAAAAACACAATCATTTCCCCTCTTGGTGGACGGGAGACCCGACATGTAGTCCATTGAGATGGATTCCCATGGCCTGTCAGGAGTAGGCAGAGGGGTGTATAGGCCTTATTTCTTAGTGGTCAGTTTGGCAATAATGCAAGCAGTGCAGGACCTGATATAATTGTTGACATCCTATCGAAGTTTCGACCGGTAGAAATGTTTTTGCAGCATTACCATTGTCTTTTCGATGCCAAAGTGTCTTGCCACCCGACTGTAGTGGGCTTCGCAGATCAGCTTCACTCGCTAGCTTGATGGAACACAGATATGGCCCAGACGACATAACAACCCATCCTGAAGATGGAAATTAGCGACAACTAAGTTTACGCCCAACATTTGGTAGGTGGTGGCAAAGTCCTAGTATGTCTCATAGAGTTGGGGCCATCCAGAGGTCTTGTGGCCACAAGAGTCTAGCACTATGGTGAGTGTCGCGACTGGTGGTCAGCTGAGGCAATCCGTGACTCAGTTGGTACTTCATGTTTTATACTTGATGTTGAGGTGGAATTGTTGCAAGTATGTGGACCACTTCTAATGGCGATCATTGTACAATTTTCCTTGTGTCTACATGAACTGCAATGGATTATGATCAGTGTGGATGATTGTCTCCTTCCCAAGAATGTAATGTCTCCATTGGGGGCAGGCTTGCAGTATGGAGTACATTTCTTTGTCGTAAGTAGGGTACTTACGGATAACAT
>JASDQU010104401.1:64023-77823 GCA_032191745.1 Picea mariana | reverse complement strand
AAGCATCTATCTCGATCTCAAAGGGTTGTTGCAGGTCTGGTAATGAAAGTATTGGGGCTAAGCACAAGCGTTGCTTCAAATCATCGAACGCTTATTGTTGGGACCGACACCACACAAATGTTTCCTTACCACCACCCCTGGTTACTTGGTTGAGGCCCCAAGCAATATGGGAGTATCCCAAGATGAACCTAAGATAGAAATTGGCAAGGCCCAAGAAGCTATGAAGCTCAGTGAGTGTGGTTGGGGCTGGCCAGTCACGAATGAGCTAGATCTTGGCTGGATCCGCATGTATGCCATGTTGATCAACGATGTAGCCCAGGTAATGGACCATGTCCATGCCAAAGGAGCATTTTTTCAAGTTGGCGTATAACTTGTGTTGCCGCAGGATGTGAATAACTTGTTGAATATGTTGCAAGTGTTCCGCCCAAGTCTTGTTGTAGATGAGGATGTCATCTAGATACACCACTACAAAAGTATTGGTGAATGGTCACATGATATCACCATCATACTCATTAAAGTGACTGGAGCATTTGTCAAACCAAAGGGCATGACGAACCATTCAAAAAGACCTTCCTTTGACTTGAAGGTGATCTTTCATACATTTGTTTGTTCTATCAGGACCTAGTGGTAGCCAGACTTCAGATCAATCTTACTGAAGTATTTGGCCCCCATGAGTTGATCAAGGAGGTCGTCGATTCGGGGAATCGGGTACCGGTTTCTTACTGTGATTTTATTCAGGGCCCGACAATCAATGCAAAGTCGCCAGGTTCCATTTTTCTTCTGTACTAGCACGATTGGGCTCCCATAAGGCGACGAGCTAGGATGAATGTGCCCCTTGTGGAGCAATTCTTAGATCTGTCGCTTAATCTCCTCATTCTCTAACAGAGAGCGGTGGTAGACTGGCCCATTAGGCAGCGGTGCGTCGTGGGTCAGATCGATGGGATGCTTGACTTGACAGTGCAGAGGTACCTCGACAGATGAGGAGAAGATATCCAAGTATTCTTCCATGACCTTATTCACTTGTTTCTGCTGTGTGGAGAAGTCGACCGCAGAGGCCCTGGATGTGGTTGCGATCTTTCACTCACTCTGAGAGCGAATCACAAAGAAGACAAACTTCCCCGTCTGCGATATGACCTTCCTACATTGCTTGGAAGAGATCAAGGAAATAACACTAGGTGGAATTGCCTAGGGTATCTTGTACAATTTCTTGTTCAAAGTAATAATAACACTGCGAGGCCTATACTCATATACAACATGACGTTTCCATAAATACAATTGGCCCAAAAGAACATTACAAAATTCGAGAGGAGAAACATCACACAATACCTCGTCTTTGAAGTGCTTGATGTCGTATGACATGCGACATTGTTGGCTGATGCAGATATCGCTTCCTTGGCGGAGCCATCTAATGGTGTAGGGATGCGGGTGTAGCATTGTCGAAAGGGTGAGATGCTTGAAAACCTCTGCTGATATGAGGTTCTTCTGGCTACCGCTATCAACGATGAAGTGTAGCGAGGTACCCTTCACCCACATCTATGAACGAAAAAGGTGCTTGCCTTCCTCTGGCTTTAATGGTTCACCGGTTTGGAGCTTGGTGGTGGCAATGGTATCACTAGGTTCTGCGTCAATGATATGTCTCCCCCTTTCTAGTTTTGAATCAGATTCGAAACCCACATATAATTCTGAGGCTTTCACCTCAGCCACCAATGACTTCTTGGAGTGGCAATCGACAGTGTTATGCCAGGGGATCTTATGGAAGTCGCACCACTTCCCAGTATCTTTCTTTGTCTTTCTGGTGTCCTTTTTTTCCTGCGTCTTGCACTGGTTGTCCCGATGTTGTCCATCTTTGCACTGTCCTTTGTTCAGCGGGTTGGGGCCGCCCTTTCCTTGCTTTTGCTGTGCAGAGTACCCAGGCCCAAATTGTTGCGTCCTTTGTTTGAGCTTCTACTCGATTTTGACAACATATCGATAAGTTGCTCCCAAGGACGAGATGCCCATAAATTCCATTTCGGTATAGATGTATCAATGCAAAGCACCGTGATACTTGAGCACCAGGTGTCACTCAGAATATTTGATACCCAACTTGGTACACAAGGTATGGAATATATTTGTGAACTCAGGCACTGCTTGGTCTCTTTCTTGCCGCAGTGTGGTCCATTTTTTATACAGGTCGTGATAACTTCCGACAGGGTAGTATTGTTCCTTAATAGCATCCTTGAAGGATTGCCAGGTGACCATGACTATAAATAACGAGGGTTCCTCTATTTCCTTTTTCTCAAATAAAGTTTCCCACCAATCTTTGACATGAGGAATGACTTTGAGGAGTGCAAAAGTAATTTTCTCTCTATTCGAAAAGTTATGGATAGAAAAATACCCTTCTAGTAGATTCAACCACTTGTCTACAACATTTGCGTCTATCTCACCTTCAAATATAGGAATATCAAAGTTGATTTGTACCTTTAAGCGGGCGGTGCCTCCGCTCGAGGAAGATGCATCGCTTGTTGGTAGCCGCCGAAGGATTTGCGTGAAACTATCCATCATCTCGTTCCTCTGTTGCATGAGGGATTCCTCAAGAAACATTTTGAAAGGATCTCATGTCCCATCATCTTTCTTTTCTCTCGCCATGAGAGGTTGCTTGGGTGTGCGAGAGATTTTGTCCTCAAGAGAAATAATCTCCAGACCCAATTCTTTATACCCCGACCTCGTTGGGGACATGCATTAAAAACGACAAGGAGCAGACCACTTTGATACCACTGATCCGAATTTTATGAGCAGAAGGAAATGATTACATCTTATTAAAATATGATTAACACAAAATAACATAGATACAATAAAATTGGTTTCTATTCAATAAGGAAATAAGTTGAAACTATAAAATGCAGCAGAAAACAAGCTTGTTGGAATGGTGGCGGCTTATCTCTGAGAAGAGATGTGACAAATGCGCTCATTCACAAGAAGATGATTACAATGAGGCTCTGAAAGAATTTTTACAATAAACGGGAATGCCAAAAACCATAAACATCCAAAAACCTAACCCTAGGAGATGAAGCGACAAAAGTCATGTGGGCCCCGTTGGGGTAAGTTAGTACATCAACTTCCGAGGTCGTAACTTTTGCATACGATCTCTGTTTTAGACGCACGATAGCCCGTTGGAAAGTTCTATCCGAGGACTACACATGTTGTTGTCAAAATCTAACTTTGAATATAATTTGATTGTAGTGAGCCCTAAAAACGTTGTCTAGGGCCTCAAAACGGCCCTGGAAGTCAGGGATCCAAAAACTAGGAAAAAATTGCCAAACTGGAAAACTGCCAAAATGAGCCAGTTGGAATAGGTAGGAGGCCACCAACATCCATCTAGATCACTTGTCTTAATTTTATTTCATGTCACTATTGAGGCTTACAAGAGTTAAGGATTATGGGTAATAAGGGCAAATGGTCGTCGTCATGAATAAGGTTAATAAGGGATATATGGTCATCATCATGATCTAAGATATGGGAGAGAAGAGGCTATTTTTCTCATGGTTTCTTTGAATCAAACTTATTTTGACAAACCATCAAATGTTTATGCTTTTGACCACACTCTTGTATGTTTTGGCCATTTTCCCACTTATATTTATCATATAAACATACACATATTGATAGTTTCATGCAACATTCTCTAACAATAAATCTTGCAATTTCCATGCAATCACACAACTTTGAGGACAAGCACTACAAATAGGGGTACTCCATCTAGACACTCACATATTGCATAGTTTTTAGAGGAGACCACCAAGATTGGTCCAATGAACATCATCACCTCTTTCTTTCTTTCTTTCCATGCTATATATGGACATTCCTTTAGCAATAATTCTAACTTATAATTTTTTCTTGAATATGTCAAAACCCTTAGAGTTGTCGACTAGGACACTCCTATTCACTCACCCACCCCTCTATCAATGTGCTAACAATGTCCATAGCTACAATTATCCTACCCATTTCCTTAATCACGACCTTGTAGGATCTACAATACTCATGTTGGACCACCTTGTGTTCGCAACCATGTGGTCCCAACCATGTGATTGTTTATTTTTCATTTTGCTCAAATTGAGTGAAATCTCTCATTGGGATCATGTGCCTCCACTTTTTTTTCCAAATAAAAAAAGTGTAATTTTATTTCATCATTTGAGAACAAAATTATATTTTGCATATACACCTCTTGGTGTATTCTTGTTACATTGGAGTCTATAGCCTGATTGCTATTAATGTAGCTCGAGTAATATTTATGCAATTGTGTCTTCAAAAAATCTTATATTCCTTTTGAGAGTTCTGTACTCAAAATCTATTGTATGTAGCTCAACCGAGTCCCTAAGTTGGGTTGTTTTGTGCATATGTATTCATTACAATTTGTATACAAATGTAACTTTTGGATCTGTATTGAGTTACAAATGAGAACATTCCAAAAACGATTGGTGCAGATATTCATGGGCTTGTTCATTGGTATTCTATTACTTTCCATTGGCCCATAGCCAAATGAACCCCCTCTTTCGACCTCCGGTCCACTTCTTTATTGTTCTCCCTGTAGACATGTTGACAAATAAGTGAGTCAAATGATGTCTGTAATCGAAAAATATCTTCCACTAAGGGAGCAAGTCTTGTGTTTGTGCATCTTTGTGTGCCTTTTATCTAATTTATGACATTTAATGAGTCCCCAAAAACATTTAAGGAGTGACAACCCTTTTCAATGGCAAAGGCAATGAGTAGTTTGAGGCTCATTAGTTCAACATAGTTGTTTGTTCCCGTCCCAAAGCCAAAATTCAAAGAGTAATAGTGAGAATCTAAAAGATAGAGAAGTCCTTCTCCTCCACAACGATTGTGTTGAGAAGCCCCATTGAAAAATCCCCAAGGATAATATTTGTTGATCTCGACCTCCTAAGACTGTCTAGAAATGACTCTCAATTTCTAAGGGGGGAGGGAGGACAGAATAGCTAAAGTCTTGGATGTTGTGATCTCTGGTGCCAAGGGAACTCCTTTGAAGATAAGAGAGTTTTGTGCTATCCAAACTCCCCAAATGATAAAAAACGGTAGCACTCTAAGGCTGTTGTAAACTCTGGAATTCCACCAAGATTTCCAAGCATGTTCCAGATATTGTCTTGACCAGCTGTAGGTTAGGTCTAAAAGTCTAGATACTTTAGTCCATACTTTGATGATATAACTGCAATTTAGAAAGAGGTGTACAATATTCTCTCCTTCAGATTTGCAGAGGGTGCACCAACCTGGGCCAGAGAAATTCCTCTTCTCTAGAATATCCCATGTCAAAACTTTATTGTTTAATACATTCCACATAAACAATCTTGTTTTCGCTGAACTTTTTAGCTTCCAAATTTTTCCCCACCACCAAACAGTCTCTCGCTGGTCCAGATCTGAGTATAATTTTAAATAACCCATCTTTGGAGTATATGACCCTGAAGGAGCCGAGTCCCAGATCAATTCAACCTCACAGTCTATGAGCCTTATTTGAGAAATCTTTAAATTTTTTATGTATCTTTCCAATTCAATTGTATCATCTTCACTTGATCCCAACCTATTAGCTTCCTTCCAACCTTGTGACCATAAAGTGGTGAGTCTTGGATCAGCTAGGTTGTTTAAAGAATCAATACCCAAAGTGTGAAAATGTTGGATAAGCTGATTTGAGAGTAAATGTTGTCCTTCATTGCCTGGCCAAGGATCTTTTTGAAGTCTGAAGCGTTGGTGTTACCTATTTTCCAAGCTAGTCCATTTTCTATGACTAGGAAGGCGTTTATAATCGCTTTCCAAATCACCAAGGCACCTTTTATAGATTTTTGTTGACTTTTGAGCCAAATATCCACAGGAATTGGTTCAATATATTTTTGCACTACTACCTTTGTCCATAGACTAGTGGAGTTTAGAATACGCCAACCTCCCTTGGCCGCAAGTGCTTTGGAGAAGAGGAAAATATTTTTCATCCCCATCCTCCAAATGCCTTTGGAACAACAATTTTTTCCCAACTGACCCAAGGGATTACATGTGCTTCCTTTTTACCACTCTACAAAAATTTAGAGGTGAGTTTTTTTGTTGCTTCCAGAATTCCTTTTGGGATCCAAGAGAGGGAAATCCAAAAAACAAGAATGGCTTCCAAAACTGACTTAACCAAAACCAGTCTACCTGCACGTGAGAGCCACCTATGACTCCATATGTTTAGTCTTTTATCCATTTTCTTCAAAAGCCACTTCCAATCCTCTTTTCTATAATCATTTGGTTTTAGTAAAAAACCCAAGTACTTTAGTCCATCATCTAGCTTCTTTTCCTCAAAGGGGAAGTGAAGCCTAAGAGCTTGACCTTCTTCCTTAGAGAGTAAATTTGTAGTGCGAGTCGATTTCGCTTCATTGATTTGCATTCCTGATGCTCTGGAGAAAAGAGTAAGGATATTCCTTAATGCCTCTGCCTCCCTTCTAGAACCTCCACTGAAAATTAATACATTGTCCACAAAGAGAAGGTGAGTGAGGTGCAGAGCTTAGAGATTTTGATTCCGGGAAAAGAGCCCAATATTTTTGCTTCCGAGATAGCTCTTTTAATTTCTTCAACAACTAAGAGAAAAAGTAGGGGTGATAACGGACACCCCTGTCTTAAACCTCTTTCTGAAGGAAAAAAGGAAGAGGTTGATCCATTGATAAACACAACAAAAGAAGAAGCGGTGAGACAATTCATGGCCCAATTAATGAAGGGGACTGCAAAACCCAAATGGGTAAGTAATAAGCGAATAAACAACCAACTTAATCTGTCATATGTTTTGGGGAGATCAATATTTAGCACTTCACCATTTAATTTTCTTGTCTTCATGCTATGAAGTCCTTCTTGTGATATTCCTATGGCTTCATGAATTTGTCTTCCTTCCAAGAATCCAAACTGTTCTTTCGAGATTCTTTGTGAGAGTATTCTTTTTACCCTTCTTGCAATGACTTTTGAAATGATTTTATAGGCACAGTTACAAAGTGAGTTTGGGAGAAATTCGTCTAAGGTTTCCAGATTATCTATTTTTGGGATAAGTTCTAAGAAGGTAGAGTTTAGAATTTGTGGTATTTGGCCTGAAATCCCAGTGTCCTCTACCATCTTTAGCAAATCCTGTCCCAAAATCTCAAAACAAGCCAGAAAGAATTCAATAGTCCAACCATCTGGACCTGGGCTTTTGTCTTTTTGAAAACTGTGAAGAACCTCTAAGAGTTCTTTTTCCGTTACTTCTTCCATCAAGAGTCAATTATCTGTTTCATCTACAAATCTGGGAAAAAGTTGAGCCATCTGTACCACTTATTCTATAGATGCTTGAGCCTCTGCTTTGAAAAGGTTTTGGAAGTAATTTTTCCCCAGTATTGACATACCTTCAAAAGTGTTTTCCATGTTTCCTACAGAGTCCTTCAGCTACCAGATGGCATTGACATTCCTTCTTCCTTTGGAAAAATCTTGAAAAAAAATTATATTCTCTTGTCCACTTTCTAGCCAGATAACTCTGCTTTTTAATCTCCAAGACTCTTCCTTTTCCTTGAGTAGTTTGTTCCTTATTTTCTCCAGAAGTAGTAGTGTGATTTTTGACTCCGGAGTAGCAAACCCCCCCAACCTTCTTATTAAGAAAATCTTTGTAGCTCCAGTTCAATTTATTTTAGTTCCTTGTCCTCATTTTTTCTTTTTTGGGAGGCCCAGGGTTTTACTACCTCTTTCATCCTTTTCAGGTTTTCTGCAAACTAAAAGGTTGTCGTCTAAGGGAAGTCCCGTTGGAAGGGTATCCAATTCTCTTTTACAAGACCAAGAAAGGATTCATCTTCCAGCCATGTCTTGTTAAATTTGAAAGGAATGGTTGGCTTCTTTGTTCCTTGTATGTATCGCAAGAAGATTGGGTAATGATCAAAGATACCCACAAATCCGATCCATTGTTTTAAAGTAGGTTGTTTTTCCAAAAGAAAGTCAGCTATCAGAAAACGGTCCAACCTTTTAGCAACTCCTTCATCCCCTGCCCTGTTATTTTTCCAGGAAGGTTTGAGCAAGATGGGGTCAAGGTCCGTTAATTTGCATTCAACAATTTTTTAACTGAAAAAATTGGCGAGAGGGTCTGACCGAGCATGTTCCCCCCACACTTCTGAAGGCCCCAATAAAAGGTTTAAATCTCCCCCTAAAATCAAATGATCTTTTAGAAAGGATTTTGCGAGTAGAGAGTCCCATAAAGGTTTTCTGTTTTGATAAGGTCCATAGAAATTAATAATATGAAGATCTTCCTTTAATTCCGGAGCCAGAACAGTAATACCTAGACCTGGATCCATACCCCAGGTATTTAAGACTTGAATTGTCTGAGTGTTCCATCCTATTGCCAAACCCCCATATCTTCCCAAGGCATCTAGTGTTTCGAACTTCCATCCAGGGAGTAGCCGCTCTAGACAAGATTTTACCTCTTCACATTCTCCCAAGGTTTCTTGTAAGAGTAAAACATCAGGGTGTTCCGAAGAGATCACCCTTTTCAACGATGGTTTTTTAGGGCACCTGCCAAACCCCTACAATTGAAAGACATGCACTTCATCCCAGAACCCTTCCCCGGGGCCTCGTTGCTCTAAGTGCCCTTTCAATTGATTTTTGTTTTATGGCCAAAAGGTCTATCTTGGCTTTGGACTGTACTTTTGAAATCAATGATTTTCTCCCACGACCTCCTATATCAAAGGATGAAATTAATTCCTTTCCTAGCCCTTCCGATGGTAAGGTTTCCTTCTATGATCTAAGAAAATAATGAGAAGTCGTAGTCTCAGTGGAGAGAGAGGATGACAAAGAGTCGTCTTCAACACAACAAAGTCACTTTGGGGAGGGTGGGTCGCCCGAGGGAGAACATTTTTTATAAGGGTATGAGCCTCTCTCAGTCTGTGGAGTAGGACTGGTATTTATAGACAAATTTTTGAGAGCCTCCAACCACTCGTTGCCTTCTAGATTCAGATTTTTAATTAAAACGGTAATAGGGGGAGAAAAGGGTAAAGGATTACCCGTGACCAAAGTCCTTATGTTTCTCGATCCATAATTTATAAGGCTTGTAGGCCCAGATCCTTCCTCCTCTTTTCCTCCTAGAGAAACAGAGCAATCTTGTTGGCGAGGTTCTTTGGGGGCAACTAAAGGATGCTTTATGATCGTTGTATCTTGCGCTTCAACTTCTGTATTTTCTATGTGTCGGCTACTCTCTTCCTGAGTCACTTTCTTCCCTTTGACACTGTAATAAGTTCTTCCTCTAGTTCTTAAAGGAAGATGGAAATTCATCACCGGGTGCCCATACTGATGGCACCGACGACATCTAAATGGGACGTTTTCATAATCCAAAATTTGTGAATGAGTAAAGCTTCCCCAACTTATCAATTTCCTCTCCTAGTCCTTCTCTAACATTTAAATTGACTAGAATCCTTGCTAGTTTCCTTTGTTTTGTCTCTTCAAAGGATAAGTTTGCTTCTAAGAACTCCCCCAAGAAATTTCCAATGGCTTTGAGGTAGTCCAAAGTCCAAAACTGTAGTGACAATGCTAGGAGACGAACCCAAATTGAGATTTTGTCCATTTTTTCTTTGTTGGCATCAAAAAGGGGGTTCTAGGGCTTTAAGAAAAAAGGGGAGTTGTTGATAGTCCAATTTTTTTCCCATAGCCCATTTTGCATGATCTAGTTGAAGAAAGTTGAAGGCGAACCAGTTCCTGTTTAATTCAATGATCTCTGGGATGTATCCAAGATGCTCTTTCCAAGCCGAATGTGCCCACTCAATGATGGTTTTGTGCGCAAAGGATCTGTCGCTTGCCCTCCTGACTAGGGTTTGGTTTGCCAACTGAATGACAAGGTTCATTCCCATCTCTTCCCTGAGCACAAGATTCCCCACTTTTCCTTTGGTTTTTAAACCTTTCATCTTTTGTTTCTGCCCTGCACTAGTTTTTCCCCTTTGTTCCCAGGAACCTTTCGGACTGACTGAAGACCTTTGAGTTAACATTGAGAAGCCCGAGTTAATGTTGAGAAGCCCCCTCTGTCCTGGACAAAACCCCTTTGCTCTTCAACGTTGAGGAGGGCTGAGATAAAGCCCTTGGTGGAATTAGTTTTGGTTGGGTCCTCTGGAAAACCCGTGAATCGTGTGCGTAAGCATGTTGCGCTACCTTGCTCCTCATTCGTGTATAGGCAGACCTTTGAACCACAAGGTAAAATCCTGCACCCGCCGTTTTCTGGACTGGTAGGGGGCAAAGAGAGGATAAACCCTCCTTTCGCCTGAGAGATCCAGTCTAAGGCTAGGTCATCCAGGGTCTAAGAGAGGAAGGAATTCCTTCTTCAGGGTCAAGATGACCAGAAGCAAAGAACTCCGGAAAAGTCCCGAAGCAACCATACAAAAAATCATTCCTTAAAGGTGACGGGGAGGGGGTCGACTTACCAGTGGGGGTAGGTAAAACTGCGTCAGGAGCCTGGTGTAGAGCCTGACTAAGAGAGGTTTCCTCTATCGCAAGGATACCATACCTAAGCCTTCCTCGCTAATTTGTTGTCTTCTAGTGTCCACGTGTTCTGGCATCTTCTCCATGGTGACTTCCCGACTCTCCACGTCCGTCACTCAAAACCGGAACCTGATAATGGAAACTACCGTGGAAACAACAACTCCAAATTGAGAAAAAAATCGGTAAAGAAAACCGTAGAGAACCTCCGTGCAAACCACCGTGCTTAACCTGACCACTAGGTCAGGGGAGACTATGGACCTTAAGGGTTAACTGCAGTCACGGACCGCAGAAAAGAGATTGACCGTAGAGTCCATTGCCATCATGTGCCTCAACTTATGTTACAAGTACTAGTTAACATTCAACGGTAAGATTTTGTGATCCCTATAAGATCATTTCACTTCTTCAACGTCTCTAGAAATCAAGCTCTAGCCTTTGAGACGCCATTTAAAAATAATTATGGGTTTATCATGGTATTCAATAACTTCAAGGTCGACCTACAAATCTATCCTTTTAACCCTAATTATTACTAGTCCATGAAGGCATATGAGGAGGTTTTAAATTAACCTTCAATGATGGCTAAATTTACGAGGCTTGCATCCACCACCTTAGCTTGATACCTTAAATCCACTTGAAACCTTAGAATTAATGCTTGGAATTTCCACCCAATATCTAGACAATTTTGGCACCTAACATGATAAAAAAAGGCTTTTCATCCACACAATTGTTGCTTGCTCACTACTGCATCATGTTTTAGGAACAAGATTGCGACATAACAAGTGTTTATGCTCTTTTTCTTTGTCATTTTGTGTGTTATTTATATTAGAGGCAGATGGTAATTATTATTTTCAAGGTGGACTCTTTGTTATTGTAAAAGTGCTTGTGCAGATTAGTGACTTCATTTTCAACATGTGTTACTTTGTTAGTTAACTACACAAAATATTTTGGTGCACATAACAATTCCCTCACTCTCATTTAGATCTAAGAAGATGGTCATAGAGGAATATTATTTATTATGATTGAATCTCACACTTCCTTGATTACAAGGATCATTGTCTTGTGCCAAGCACTTGACTAATTCTAGTCTCCTTCTCTACATCCATTAGGGAAATCATGATGGGACTACCTCAGTTGCATCTAGTTTTTAACCTAGTTTTGATTTATTGAGTAGCAAACTCTAGATTTCATCATGAAGGATTTCATGTCATGTCCCACATTTTGACCCTTTGCTAGATTAGGACATAGCCCCTATTTTTATTCATTTTGTGTTAGCTACATGTTGACCAAGGGTTGATTGAACATGCTTGTATATACGAGACAATATAAATTTATGTGGATACATCTATTTTCGACTTGTGATTGTGTGGATATATCTACAAAAGGTATGGGATTAAGCCAGTTAGGAGCAATAACATGGGAAATTTATCTAATGTCAACTATCCATCCAAGTCACATAGTGTGTGAGAAACAATTCACCATTAAGATCTGAATCAAGAAGGAGCTCAAATCAAGAAGCACAAACCATAAGAGTACTCATTTTGAATCAACTCACTTTATTAAATAAGATTTATTACATATCCAGATTATATTGATCTTGAACTTCATCCAATTCAATATTTGACTCATCAAGATTAAAATTTGTATCCAACCCTTCATAATCATTGAAAGGATTCTCCACAGCAACATCTAGGATGTCTAGCACCAAGTCATCACCAATAAAATCATCATCATCATCAACAACACAAAGCATAGTATGTGAGCCAATGACTAGATTATCAACTTCATTATCCTCTTCATCCCACACTTCTTCCTACTCTCTTGCATCTTCTTCATCTTCTTCATCTTCTTCACAAACATATTCTTCTAGCAAAATATACTTCATAGGCCTTCCAATTAGATCAAGTCTAACAACACATGACCAACCCGCTCTACTTGATACTTGCAAATAAAATACTTGCTCACATTGACTTATAAGGACATAGAGTTGTGTATTAAGCTCATACCTACTAGTACTAATCATGGTAAATAATCAACAAATGTGTCCAAAGTATAAATTAATTGTTGATAAAAAAATCCTCGAATGTCACATAAGTGACGTTAAATTGATGTAATATTCTTTTGTATATAGAAAAGTGTTTAATGGGAAATTAACATCACTTAAATGACATATCTAACATTGCTTAAGCGATGTTCGTTGCTTACTATCTCTTAAGCAACGTTTGTTGAGGAAAAAAAAAAAACAGATTTCACATTTCTTCATTGATTTTCAACGTTAAAGTTTTCAACAAGCATTAGTTTAAACATCAAATTTCAACCCTAGATGTAGTTGTGAAGGGAAACTAGACATATGATACATACATGCACATTTAAGGTGGACCTTATGTGCCCCTGCCAACCCACTCGATTGACCTTCATCCCATCAAATGACAAGCTTGCTCCCATTGCCACCTTCAACTTAGCTGTTAGTGCATTGTCCTTGATGCCAACAGAGGACATTAGTTGAAAGGGACCAAAGAGTGCCTATGGAACATTAGCCAAGGCATTTGAAATGATAACCTTGGTGAGCATGAAACATAATTTGCTAGGGAGGACACTGAAGAACCCCAACCAACACATAGAGAGACCTACATCTCTTGGCCCTTGAATGGATCTAGAGAGTAATCCACCAACTTTAGATCCATCTAAAGTTTTTTTTTCTAAGTTTTTGAAATGCTATCACAACATTATGAAAAATGTAATTTTATTATATGAAATAAAATTACAATTATTTTATTTTATTTTGCCAAGAAAAAATTTGAAGGATAAGTTTATTAATATATTATTTGCACACTATATCATTATAATAGAATTATGATTCCTTCCACTGTAAGATATGTCACTATGCCTTTGATTTTTATGATTGGCTATAGAAAAACAATGTATAGACTTTATATACTGTGATCTTTGACATGCTTTTTTTTCTTTCAAAATAAAGATATATTTATGTGGTGAGTTAATAAGGATAAAATGAACTTTTTAGCAAGAGTTTTCTTTTTCCTTTGATGAGGCAAAGTTTTGCTTGATCCATCATTGTTTTTGAAATTTGATACTCTAGGTTATTTTAAAATGAGTCAAAACTCTTAAGGGCAAAGTTTCATGGTCAAAGTTCCCATCTATCATGTAGAACTATAACTTTCGCCGAAACTCTTATTAAATTTGGGAAGGATTTTCACTCAAAAAAGATTGTGTTTATCCACTTATTAACTTACTCCTATATTTGTTTTTTTTTTGTTTGTTAATTTGTGCAGGACCTGCGATTAACCTGTGGCTTGAGAAACCGCGACTCAG
>JASDQU010104400.1:145277-167065 GCA_032191745.1 Picea mariana | reverse complement strand
TATATCCTTGGTGGTTTGGGTTTGAAGAAGAAGATTTTCAAGCCTATGGATTATTCTCTTTCGGTGAGAGAATTGTTGGGAATAGGTTTCCCTGGGTGTTGGCCTAATGGGTGCCATAACTTTTTGAGAGTAATCGTGTGTTCCAAGTACCATAACGCTCTGAGACTTCTTGGCCAACCTATTGCTAAAGCCCTGGAAGGGAAGTGGGACAGTCGAAGGACAATTGAGCAGAGAAGGGGTACACTTCCCGGGGTCGGACAGGTTGTGGGGAATGAGAGGCTATGAGGTTGAATTGCTGCTAGAGTTGGTGTCATTTTCCTTGTCTTGTTTTGTTGAGTGTTGTATGACCTTAGTGGGACCGGTGAGAGTAGCCTTTTCATTGGTGGAGTCATAGCCTCAGCTCGGGGGTGACCTATTGCTGAGAGATTATGACTAGTGTGGTCTATGGCTAGGAGGAACGTCTGAGGTCTGCATGCAGTTGGTGATTTAAAACAAAAAGATAAGTGTTTTTTGTGTGTGTTTACATGTTGATTATTGTGTGCAATATGTTTAATTATGTTTGTTGTAATTGTACATATTTATGCATGGGTGTGCATGTTATTGTGATGATTGCATAATTGTTACATATGCAGGGCATATTAATGCAGTTAGAACCAGGGGTCTGGCTATGAGCCTTCAGTAAGGGTGGTTTAATGAGTTAATGGTATCGGAGAAAAAAATTGTGTGGCGTGGATAAGCTTCAAGGCTGGGGATGTTACACCATTGGTCAACCCTACATGAATAATACAATAAAATATACATTCAAAATAACACACAAACCCATTCCTAGTATGTAACTCTCTTATTTCATTTTCAAAATGCAAATGTCAATAAGTGTACCAATCGAGCACTTACATGCATGCATTTACAAGTTTATTAGCTTACACTTGAATGATTACTAAACTTATAACAAACAAATTGATTTCATTGAAACTACAAAATATGAAAAGTGGAATTGATCTAAAACCTTCAACAAACAATATTTAAAATAAACTTCTCGTAGAATTAAGCATTTTTTAAGGGTAGACCACAAAGAGATTTTTTTCAATGGGTTAACGTCTTAACATGAACGAGGAACTTGTATACTTTGTACAATGGAAAATAATGGTCAACCAAGGGATTGGTTCATAAACATGAATGCTAAGTTGTGGGCATTTTCTTCATCATTAAGGACTTTCCATGCAATAGCCCTATCTTATGAAGCATGCCTAGCCATGTTAGAGACACGTACTCTAGAAGGTAGATAAGTGTGTTTATTTAAAAATTCATTTAAAAAATGAGGAGTTAGTTCATATCGTGGTAAGGTGAAAGAGCAAGCAACTAAGAGTTGAAGTTCCTGCTCGAGGCTATGAAGCATAAAGCAAATGATTAGCATTACTGGTTGCATTTTAATTTGAACAATATCCAAGAAAAACTTTTGTTGCAGCCTGGTCTTTTGCATAGCACCAAACACTATAAAACTTATTCATTGATTAGATAAGTTGGCCTCAACAGAGAAGGAATTGGCCTTTGGTGTGCATATGATATTTTCGTTGAGTAAACCACATACATAGATCAAATTTCCTTTCGAAGGATAAACTTAATTGTAGATAGAAATGAAGCTCAGAGCACAAACCTTCAAATGATTTTTGACTTCATCACTAGTAAGCTCATCCAGCTTCACGAGTTCTCTAATTTTCTTTAGGGTTGCTAATGTATAAGTAAATGGGATACATCATAAAATTTGAAGCATTGAATAAATAAATGATAATGACTTTAGTATCTAACATACAAAATGTAGTGACAACAATATTGAACAAACACAAATATGGTGACAAAACACAAATATATAGTATGCTTAGGACCCATTCTAGTCTAGAACCAATTATGACTCTACACACATTGACTTTTGATTCCAAAGAACACAAAATGCATTTCCTAAATCTGAAATCAACCTTCAAGCAAAAAATACTCAAGAAGATTAAAGGAGGACCGAATTAGTAAATAGACCAACAATGACAAGAGTATCTCAATTTTTGGAAGCCATAACTAACTCTATAGTCACCAAAGATGCAGTTTCTTGATCTTCAAATTGAATTCCAACATTCCACCAATGTTCTATTCATATCATGGCCCCCCACTCAATTGGCACGATTTTGAAAGGGATGAGCCTAGGTGCATGTCCCAAGCAATTAGGTAGAACAACTACCCCTCAAATTTGGCATGTGAGCCGAAGGGATCCTGTTCCATCAAATATAGCCCTTAGGTGTGCTTCTCAAAGCACTTGCAACAAAAATTGAATGGGATAACTAGCATTAACAAAGCTAAATCGGTCCCCTCAAAAGCCCCAACAACGAACTTTACATAACTATTGTCTAACATTGAATTGAGTAAGGTTTTTACAAGGAAAATCTTGACTCCAAGACCAAAACATATGGACCATGAAAGTTCCTACATGTTCATTGAGCATTACAAGATGAAAAATTTAAACAACCAAATCATGGGTATATGTATAAACATAGATGGGAGTCCTCACCTTGTGAACCACGTGGTCGTTTAAGAGCATTACCAAAGTGCTTGTGTATCCTAGGCGAACGAAAACTACTAGCCTTTCTATGAGATTGTGCACTTGATTGAGTTGCATGGGATGCAACTGAAGTAGGCACTATGCAAACACCTCCATCAAGTTTTGTCACAACTTCTTTATGGGGAGAAGTATTGTCTTGTTGCACTACTCTTCCTTAGATTGAAAACTGACTTGTTACATCAATATGGGTGATTGCACAAATGGTTGGCAATCTACTAATTGTTTCTTGGAAGTAACAATTGTCGAAAATCGTTGTATGGTTTGGAATTAGTTATCAATTGTGCTTTAAGGTTGAATATGGTTATGCCAATTCAAAAATGCAGACAAAAGAAAGGAAATGCTTGACATCATTGAGGAGATGCATGCAACAAGGAAACTCTCTCTTGGAAGCTTCAATTTTCTCTCGTTCATCTTTCAATCCCTCGAGATATTCATCAAGCCTCCTCGTTCATTCAAACTGATCACTTGTAAGGTTGATTACTTTCAACACGCTCGAGTATGAAGTTGCGGAGCTTGCGTTCCAATGTCAACTATGTTGGTTATCCCAATGCCATACATAGATTCATCTATTGAAACATATGCAAACAAACTCATTATAAGCTAGTAGTACACATTGAGTGGAACAAAACCCACACCATGAATCCTCCATTATAGCTTCTTTGGGCAAATGGGTTTTCAAAAGATAGTCAATTCAACTGTGTAGAAGCTTTACAACGAACAAGGGAGACCCAAAGGCACATAATCAAAGAAGTAGGTGTCCCATTAAATGCAAATTCATAAGATATCCTTCCATCAAAACCATAACAAACAATAATGACAAGTTTTTATATTATTTTATTTATTTATTTATTATTTTAAATAAAAATAAATATTTATCTACAATTACAAGGACAAACCTTATAACATCCAACAAATCTAATCAATATAAAAACAATTAAAAATATTTTTTTATTAAAAATAATACATAAAAATTAAAATTTTATTCTCACACATTTTCAAAATCTATGTTTTTGTCTTTAATTTTTTGTCTTGCTACAAAGATTTAAAAAGAAATTAAAGGAATCTCCAAATCCCTCTTTCTATATCGATGGGTTGAAAAGTATGCATTATTTTTTTAATTTAAATATTGAATAGTTATGTGTTGAACATAGTTTGGGAAGTCCTATGGATAACCGCGAAATTTAATAGCATTAAATAATCAAACCTTGTAATGATTTTGGGATGTGTATTAATGGATAACTATATTTTTTGAAAAATTATAGATTGAGGTTTCTTTAGGAAATACAATTCGTTTTATTCTTTATCTCGCAAGTCAAAATGATAATGCTAGCATCTTATGAATGTCACACTAATATATATTATGGGTAACATGTGTAAAGGGATTCTTTATGATCCATGAGGAAAAAGAGTAGTTACTTATGCTTGAAGTCTTGGTAAAGATTTAAATCATTAAGTTGATACATATGCATTTTTGTATACTATTTTTTTGGTCAAAGAAGTCAAGATTAATGTATTGACAATCAGAAAGGATTTTATGGCGGTTATTAAATCAATGCTAAGAAAAACTATTTATGTTCGAGGTCTTGGTAAAGATTTAAACAATCAAGCTTATATATATGCATTTTTGCATAGCATCCTTTTGATCAAAGAAGTCAAGATCAATGCATTAACAATCATAGGGAATTTCATGGTGGTTATCAAATAAACACTAGGAAAAACTACTTCATTGTTAGATAGCAAACCTGCAATTACCATTGCTTGAATCAAGAAAGAGGCAAGCTTGTTCACCAAATCTTCATATTATCATGTGAAGCGAGACTTGAATCCTGTAGCAGATCTTTGGGCTGATAAAGCCACTAAATTAAGCATGGGTGACTGTATGAAAAATGGGGGGCATTATAGTTGTATTATCCCCTAAGGTTCAAAATGGTGTGGTGCATCAATCAACATTAAACTCTTGCATCAACCAACAAGTAGCACATAAACTCATTCACAATGGAATGGGAGTATCAAGAACAACCCGAAGACTACACAGCATGCGAGCAATTAACATTGCTCGAGTTATTGAATGCCTTGGCTTGAAACATAGTCGACTTTGTGGGATAATGGAGAATTTGGGCACTGGAATTAGGTGCAAATGTGGTCTGGAATTGGAGGTGGCCAAGCCCTTGGTAAGTGTTAACCTTGCACTTGGGTTGCTTGTCGGTTATGGTTATACATTTTTGAATTGGGTAATTCTCCATAGGAAGGTGGCAAAGGTAGCATGTTTGGTTTATGGTGAAGGTGTTTATTGCTCTTTTCGTGGAAAGTTTTCTCTAAATTATTGGTCATGTTTCCTCTTTTGTTTGGTCTTCTTTTTTTGTTTATACATTCCCATGATTGCCTTCATTGGGGCACATAGTCGAGAATGCTTGGGCTTTCGTCTTTATTTCACCTTCAAGTCTTATAGTGAGTGTAAGTTTTCTAGTGGTCCCTACTTTGTTTTGTTGGGAAAAGACCTTTCCTCTTGCCTTGCCTCATTTTTTCTAGTTTGGATAGGAGAGATATCTCTCATGGAGAACATAGATGTTTTGGAATTCTAGAGAATTCAGAGAAGGCGTGAAGAAAGCATTCAGTTCAATAGGAGCTCGTTGTTCTTAGTGACAAAAAAGTGCATGAAAACAAGCACCATTGTGTCTCTCATCATGCCAACATCATGAGTTTATTGGTCCAACAGAGGATTGATATTTTAGAAGTATAATGTAATATGTTGCAGAATTTGGCTCCAAATCTTCGCAATGACTCTTTATCCACTACCTCAAACAACATGGTATTGGATAATTTTGCTCAGTCTGATCTCAGATAAGATGAAATGGTTCACCAACTTAAGGAAGTGATATTGAACAACATGGCTCTCCCCCCTCGGGCATTGGTCGAGATAAAGCAAGTAGTAACCATGTTTTCCATTAATTTCTATGTTTTTCAGTGTCATTAGGATTTTAGGTGTTTTTGTCAAACACGTTACTTGTAGGAAAACTTGAAATATATATCATATAATATGTTGTAAACTTCTTCTTGTAACACCGGAAAACTATGTATTTTATCTCATAAAATAGTGGAAAATCTCATGTATTTGCTATTAACTTGGCTATATATATAACTCTTAAAATTACATTTATAATTTATGAAAACAAAACACATATTTTAACTATTACACCTACTTATAATATATACATAAATAACTATATTATCTTATTAATTAATATTTTTTTGTTATAATTGAATATTGGAAGGTCTAAATAACCCTATTTTAGTGGTATCTCATAAGAATTAAGTGAGTTGCTTATAAAAAAAAAATTACTACTATTCATAGGATTTCCAAATTATCATTTTCTTTATTTAGTTATTTATATAGATTAAGTCAATGGTTTATAAAAAAATATTATTACTATTAAGAGGATTTCCAAATCTTCATTTTCTAAAATAAAATAAAATATACATAAATTAATAAATTGAATTAGTTAATAATGTGATTAGGATGTCTTAATTAAGAAATACCATTTATAATTTTAAAAAATCCATAAAGTACCATTAAACATAGCTTTAGTTACAAATGTTTTCCCTCTAAAGAATGCTTTCACTTTGTCCAGAAGATTTCCAAATCATCATTTTATTTATTTATTTATTTATATAGATTAAGTCAGTGATTTATAAAAAAAAAAATTACTACTATTAAGAAGATTTCCAAATCTTCATTTTCTAAAATAAAATAAAATATACATAAATTAATAAATATGAATTGATTAATAACATGATTAAAATGTCTTAATTAGAAATACCATTTATAATTTAAAAAAAAACATAAAGTACCATNTAAAAAATCCATAAAGTACCATTAAACATAGCTTTAGTTACAAATGTTTTCCCTCTAAAGAATGCTTTCACTTTGTCCAGAAGATTTCCAAATCATCATTTTATTTATTTATTTATTTATATAGATTAAGTCAGTGATTTATAAAAAAAAAATTACTACTATTAAAAAGATTTCCAAATCTTCATTTTCTAAAATAAAATAAAATATACATAAATTAATAAATATGAATTGATTAATAACATGATTAAGATGTCTTAATTAGAAATACCATTTATAATTTAAAAAAAAACATAAAGTACCATTAAACTTAGCTTTAGTTCCAAATGTTTCCCCTCTAAAGAATGCTTTCACTTTGTCCTTTACTCCCGAGAAGTAAAACACAATTCCAACCTTGAACCTAACTTTGCCCTAGGTCAAGGTGAAAGATGGTCCCGTTTTCAAATATGTGATGACTTATAGAGATAATGGCCTATGGTTAATAATGGAAAATCTTTAGTTATGAATTACAGAGTCTTGGAGGTATTTTTTTTATGTGGTAGTGTCTTATATATGTGCAAAGCATTTCAGTTTTTGATCTTTTTATCTAAGATGAACTGAGAATGAGTTATTTGTAGGAGTTTTTGGTTCACAAACGAAGTGAGTTTCTTTACAAAGTTATAAGTGTTGGGGTTTGATTCTTCAAAGTCATTAACATAAGTCTCATTTTGGGCAAGACTTCTCAAGTATTAGAATTTTGTATCTCTTACAAGGTAATGTTTTAGGTAAATTTATTGTCTTAAGTTTATAACGAAACAAAAATTTATACACAACTTATGTCTGACTTTACATGTTTATATATTTGAGTGAAGGGTATTTGGATAAAATTGTATTGGATAATAGGAATCATAAGCGTTGGACATAGATGTTACACTATGAACACATCGATTTCTATTGTAGAGTTTGTTTTGAACATGGACATGTAGCGGCTTTTGTCCAAAGGCTAAGTATAATCGAGATAAAAATTATAAGAATGACAAATCCCACCAATGGAAGGACCTAATATTGGATCATGATTTAATGCCACCAAAAAACTTTAAAAGGAAATGAAGCAAATGGTTTCACTGAAAGACTAGGGCAAACCTTTAAGAAGGTTGTCACGTCCCCATTTTAACCCCCTGATTAAAAATGTAATTAATTATGCTAAACATTGTTTTAATTTTGATGTGGATAATTAATTATAATGCTATGATGATCTGGACATGATTATATTGTAAACATTATATCCTTTAGCCAATAAGAAAATGCTAACAACTGATAGAGGCATGAGCACCTACAAGGATCACGATACCATGAGAAGGGAATCATGAGGGGGCTTTGGGAGTCACCTTGTAAATAATCCTAAGTCACCCTTGTCAAAAACATTTTTGGTTGATATTTGAATTTGAAAATGTCCCACTCATTCTTCTTTTCCCTCCAACCCAAAACATCGAATGCATAAACTTGGTTGGTTGAAGTGTCCCCTCCCAGTAGTTATAGAGTTTCGGGTGGTAGTTAAGGAGGTCCCCTCAACAATAAATGCATGGGACAAGCAATTACATCTAGGGAAAAATTATGGATGACCCAAGAATGGAAAAGGGGGAGGAATGGAAGAGATTTGGGCATGCAAAGGCTGAAGAGAGCACAAGGAGATCAGGGTCGCAAGATGGTTTAAGTCATAAGAAAACTTTGGGGCCTCACTGGGTGTACGAGAGACATTGTAAGGAAGAGTTCCTTAAGGGACTATGAAGCAACAAAGAGGAAGGTTTCTCTTGTGTAGTATTGAGCCAGTAGAATGGGACCCCTAGTATCGTGAGGGTCCTGAGAGCCAACAAGGAGATTCCCTATGAGAGTTAATCCTTGGAAGAGTTTTCCAATTGTCCATAATTATCGAGAGTGGCCTAAATTCATCCTCGTGGTATCATGGTCTGGTGAGGGGGTGGCCAGCTGTAGAAAACACCAATGCAAATGAGCCTACAGTTGGGTGGAAAGGTGCTCACTCTCAGTCAATTTGTTGAGTTGCCTCCAAATTTAGAGAAGTGATTTTACCTTGTTTGAATTTCACATACATTCCACGTATTTTATGAAATGCTTATGAAAATTGATATAAGAAATGTTGACACTAGTGAAATTCATGAAAGAAATATATTGCACGTAAAGTTGTAAGAAATTCCACATGCATGAATTTGTTAAATCTTTGTTGCTACCCGAGGAATTTAACTTGAGTTTTGTGTGTATGCTTTCTTAAAGATTCAATGTCAGAAAAAGTTTAGAATGCCTTTGTTTAATTTAGAATGCCTCTGGTTAATATTGTTGTGTTTAATGTCTGGAATGAATTATCTTCTTGATGCATTCATCCTTAGGAACTTGAGTTACAACATTCAAATATCCGTGCTTAATTTATGAAACTTGCATACTTTGAGGAAGAATAAATCATTGGTTGTGAGGTTCTTTGCTTTTTGAGTATACAAATAGTTGGATTTTCTTGATGTTTGAAGATAGATATGTTAAAAAGTGGATCGAAGAAGCATTATCTACTCCTTGTGTACACCAATGGTTGTATTGAAGTGTGGTTTCTTTTGTTTTATCCAATTATCAAAAGCCTAGGTTGGAGGCTTGGTAAAACCTTGGTTTCTTTAATGCCTACTAAACATTTTTTGTGATAGAGTTGGTCTGAGGAATGAACTTAGGCCACATGAGATAATGACACAACCTCTGATTTTCCAAGCATGATATGTGTTTTCCTTTCTAGGCTTGCTATCTGTATTCCTTCCCGACATGTTAAACCTAGTTCATTTCATCGATTCTAGGTTGTTGTTTAAATGGGCATGCTTGGATAAAGTATGAAGTTGCATGTTTAAATATAACATTTTAGGAGTGAGTTGGAAGGGGCAAAAATTTTGTAACTTCCAGTGTGTCAAGAGTTATTTCTCTTGTTGTACGTTTGTTTTCCCTTGATGGCATGGTTGTACCTAGGAACTTGAGATATAATAAAAAGTCTTATGAACTATTGTAACCCTGGCACAATTCAAGAAGAATTGAGTTAGTAGAACTCTTATGGTGCTCCTTTAACTAGTAGAAGAATGTTCCTTAGTGTGCTTGACTTATTTTATGAATGATGGATTATAATAAGAAGACAAAATATAGTTGTGTGTTTTCGTCCTAATTATTTTTCATGGTTGCTATGCTTGAGATTGAAGTGCATGTGGATCGATGATGTTATCAGGGAATTTCCATAAGGATAAACACTTTCCTTTGATGTATATGCAATTAAATTGAATATTTGTTGATGATCTCTAAGACCTGTATTAAAGACCTCGTTATGGAAATGATGGCACAAGTGGAGTGGACAGATAAATAATCATGCATAAATTGTTAAGATGATAACAAATTGGTAGCTTGTTTCGCATGTTAGATCTATTTCTACATCTATGAAGCATTACCATCTTGATCACTAATGCATTATTCTCCTCACATTTTATTGATAAGATATTAATKCTCTCGTAATGGAGTAGTGTAGGGCTTAAAAATCCTATGTATTGTCTTATAGAAGTCAAGGGGGGAGTAGTAGAAGAATTGTTATCCCTCAGTGAAAACACTTAGAATATTTAAAGAAAAGTTGGGATCCGATACATTTCATTTYTGGAAGTTTTTAAGGATCTGACAAGTGGTAGGAAAATCCAAGGAGAAGAAGGGGAGGATGAAGGAAGAGATTAAGGTGAGGGAAGAAGATAAGGTAGGATGGAGAAAGGAATACGAAGGAAAGTTAAGGAAAAGGAGATGTATCACGATAAGAAAAACTTATGGGAGAAGTGACATGTCACAAAAAAATATTATTAAAGTTAGGGAAGAAGACAAGGGGGGATGGAGAAAGGAAGACAGAGGAAATTTAAGGAAAATAAGACATATTGCGACAACATAAACTTCTGGGAGAAGCGACATGTTGCAAACCTAAAAATATTGGATGATGCAATAAGGAGAGGGAGACCCCTTGTCACATGAGAAAGTTCTTCCACCTGTGAAACAACACAAGCAAAAACTTTAGGGGGTGCGACGAGAACCTTCTTGAATTTGAGACATGGGAAGAGGACATAACCTTTTTTCAAGGGAGGAAAGTTTGTAGAGTTGTGAAATGGTGTAGAGATAAATCTTTTTTATGTGATAAGAAGTTTTCAAGGGCGCGACATGACACATTGAGGAGGTTTTTTTTAAAGATGTGATAAGCCTTTGAGGAGAAGATATTACCTCATTATTTGTGAAACCTCAATATTGTTCGTACACCCAATGATGTATGATCATACAATCCCATGTCACTTGGAATGTGTGGAGCCGTACATACAATGACATGGTAGGAGAGAGAAATCTTTAAGAACTTTAGAAGGCCATAACTTTGTGCTCGGAGCTCGGAATTGAGCAAGAGTATAGTCATTGGAAATATCTCGACGAGTAGAATGCCTTCGTAATCTCAAAATTGTCCTGAGAGTTGTGTTTAAGAGGAAAATTTTGATTACCCCACCTCCTTAATGAAACTTAGGGCATTGGGTATGTGACAAAGGTGATATAAAGACAAGTATTATATGACTTGGGAGTGTTCACCTAAATGCATATTTGGTGAAGGTAAGAGGAAGCATGAATTATATAGCTCGAATGAGAAAAGGGAACCGATCCATTTGACCTCATTGGATGATGTAAAGCAATTAATGGTGTTAGAATCTCCTTCAACTCTCAATTAGTTTGCGTGTTGGATTGATACAAGGAAAAATAGGTAAACAAACACAACATAACAACTCATAGGATATAGGTGAGAGGATTTACAAGTTGGATGCCCCTTTTACAAGCATTATAAAATGATGAAGTCAACATATGACTTAAGGTGCACAAACTTTACAGTTAATTATCTAAATACAAAGGAAGGGTAAAAAATGTATATGAGAGCCATGATATGTAGGGCATAACAATTGTTCAATGCAACCCCTAAGATGCATGTGATCTATCGGTGCGTCGTACACCATACATCGATAGGTGCATTTCCTCACAAGCACCATGCACTACAACAAAACAGGCCATTAGTGCCTATATTAGCGCCAGAATTTAGTGTATTTGAGTGCATGAATTGGGTTGATTGGATGGCACCAAAGTCGGTGCTAAAAGACGTGTTCCCTTGGGCGTCGAATTTAGCATCGGGTTTATGCCTAGTTTTTCTCCTAGTTTAGCACCTAGTTTCACTCCTGGTTTAGCGCCTGGTTTCACTCTTGGTTTAGCGCCTGGTTTCTCTCTTGGTTTAGCGTCTAGTTTTGCTCCTAGTTTAGCGCCTAGTTTTGCTCCTAGTTTAGCACCTAGTTTTGCTCCTAGTTTAGTGCCTAGATTAGCGTCGAACTTGAGATATAGCTCCTTAAATAATGCCCAAGATAGCTCTTGATTTAGTGTCCCATTTAGCTCATGATTTAGCACCCAGTTTACCTCATGATTTAGCGCCTGGTTTAGCACCTAGTTTCGCTCCTGGTTTAGTGCCTAGTTTAGCTCTTGGTTTAGCGCCTATTTTATCTCTTGGTTTAGCTCCTAGTTTAGCACCTAGTTTAGCTCCAGGCGTGGCGCCTATTTTAGCTCCCAATCATGCTTCATGTTTTGCTTCTGGTTTGGCTTCCAAATTAACGCCAAGATGTGCTTCCATTATTTCATATTTTTTTGCTTCTAGAATTGCTTCCTTTCTAGCTCCATGGTTTGCTTCCTTTTAGTTCCAAGGTTTGTTTACTTTTTAGCGCCTGGTTTTTCTTCTTTTCTAGGTCCATGGTTTGCTTGCTTTTAGTGTTGGGATTTTCTTCTTAATTAGCATCCAATTTTGCTTCTTGTTAAGCAACCAATTTAGCTTCCTACTTAGATCTAGAAATAGCTCAAAGTATGGCTTCAAATTTAATGTTGAGTTTTACTTCCATTTTAGAGCCACATTTTGCTTCCATTTTAACAACTCATGTTGCGTCCTTTATAGCTTCCATTGATTAATTTAACTTTTTTATTTCGATTTAATTAGTTAAATATATCATGCATCTTAAAAAACTTATATTATTCTAGTAAGTCATATTGCATATGAAGTATTTTATATGATAGCTTTTATAAAGAATTTTTAGGGAAATGGACATCAATACAAACCAAAAACATCATTATACTTATTAAATCTCCATCTAAATAAAATCTACAACATACAGAATATATAAAATAACAAGATAATGATTATAGCATGATCATCATCTATAATTAAAACTAGTCAAATATATCGATATTAGATAAGTATCATGTCAAACAACTTATATCTTTAATACTGATAAAATCATCATCACATATAACTAAAACAAGTGAAAGTCAAATATGACAGTAGATCAATAACATGTCAGAATGATACATGGCCAACAATCGACGTAAGTCAAAATGATATATGTCCAAATGATATAAGTCAAAATGATAAATGATGTAACTCAAAATGATACAAGTCAAGATGATATATTTCCAAATGATATAAATCAAAATGATAAAACTCAATAATATGGTATTGCAAGTGAAAATGATACATATGATGCTAAACATGAAAATAGGCATCATAATGGTATATCAACAATGATCCACGATGGAGTCTATATGATCAATGTCATTGGCTACTACAAGAAACTAGGTCATCATCATTATTTTGATCATCATCAATGTGGTCATCATCATCGTCATTCATAGTGTCTTATGCATCTGCCTCATCGTCATCATCATCTCCCATGTCTGTATCAGACCCATTATAATCTGGATCAATCTCATGAGGATCAACTGGATCTTCTGGAAGACCCGTGTTCTGCAAAAAAGAACATTCAAAATGAAAATTTATTATTTATTTCATGCAATATTTAATTTTTGTGTTATATTTCTAATATTACAACATATGAAACTATACCATAATCGTATTGCATCATATCAAAATGAACATACAATAATAAAATTTCAAATAAGTTACAAATAAGAAGTCATTCCAATGATGTAAAACATGCAACAATTCCAATAAACGTTAGTAAAGATCGTAAAAAAATTTATTATACATTTTAACTATCAACTGTAAATTCTATTACATAACCTTAAGTTCCAACCCTCTCCATTTTGTGCTATATATGATTATGTTTGCCTATAAAAATCCTTTGAGAGTTAATTGGTCTATATATCTTCTTCTCTTATATTTCACAAATGAATATTTTTCTAGGACATTTTGGCCCACTATAATATGATTCAAAGGTCCTTCGAGAATTAACTAGTTTATAGGTAATTTTGAAGATGCTCTCGATACTCATTCAACTAGACCACATTCAATTGTCAATCCTTCCAAAGAAAAAATTCAATACATCAAGCCCTAAAGGGTTGAAAATTATGACAAAAATGTAATAAAATGTGTCAAGGTGTATTGCCTTACCTTGCCTTGCCATGTCATATCATGCCTTTCCATTCCATGTCTTGCCTTGTCTTGCCATGCCATGCCTTGCCTTTGCATGCCTTGAATTGTCTTGCCTTGCCTTGCCATGCCATGCCTTTCCTTTGCATGCCTTGCCATTCATTTCCTTTCCTTACCATGCCATGCCATGCCATGTTATGCCTTGCCTTTGCATGCCTTGCCATGCCATCCCTTTCCTTGCCATGCCATGCATTGCCTTCCTTTGTCATGCCATGCATTTTATTGTCTTGTCATGCCATGCCTTGCCTTTTGCATGTCTTACCTTTCTATGCCTTGCCTTTCCATGCCATCTCATGCCTTGTCGTTCCATGCCATGCCATGCCTTGCTATCATATGGTATGACTTTCCTTGCCATGCCTCTCCATACCATGCCTTGCACTCACTTGCCATGCCTTGTCTTTCCATACCATACCTTTCCATGTCATGCATTTCCTTTCCATGCCATGTCATGTCATGCCTTGCCATGCCATACCTTTCATTTCCTTGCCTTTCCATGCCATGCATTGCCTTGCCTTTCCATGCCATGCCATGCCTTACCTTTGCATGCTTTGCCTTGTCATGCCTTGCCTTGCCATGACATTCCATGCCTTGTATTTCCATGTCATTCCATGCCATGCCTTTCCTTTCCTTTCCATGCCATGCCATGACATGACATGCCTTGCCTTGCCATGTCATGCCATTCCATGACATGCCTTGCCTTGCCATGCCATGCCATGCTATCATATGGTATGCCTTTTTATTCCATGCCCTTCCATACCATGCCTTTCAATGCCATGCTTTGTCTTTCCATACCATGCCATACCTTGCCATGTTATGACATGCCTTTCCTTTGCATTCATTTCCTTTTCATGCATTTCCTTGCCATTCCTTGCCATGCCTTGCCTTGCCATGCCTTGCCTTTCCATGCCATGCCATGACATGCCTTGCCTTGCCATGCCTTGCCTTTCCATGCCATGCCACACCATGCCTTGCAATGCCATGCCTTTCATCTCCTTGCCTTGCCATTTCATGCATTGTCTTGCTTTGTCATGCCATGCCATGCCATTCATTTTCTTTGCATGCCTTGCCTTGCCATGCCATGCCATGCCTTGCTATGCTATGGCACGCTTTTCCAATGCATACCTTTCCATACCATGCCTTGCAATGCCATGTCTTGCATTCACTTGTCATTCCTTGTCTTTCCATACCATGCCTTTCCTTACTATGCCTTGTCATGCCATCCCTTTCCATGACTTGACTTTCCATGCCATACCATGCCATGCCATGCCTTGCTATGGTATGGTATGTGTTCCCATGCCATGCCTTTCCATACCATCCCTAGCCATGCCTTGTATTTCCATACCATGTATTGCCTTTCCATCCCATGTCTTTCCATGCCATGCCTTGCCATGCCATGCCTTTCCCTTTTCCTACCATGCCATATCACCTAGTCCATGCCTAAATAAGCTTACAACATCTCACGGAACTCAAAGATGTTTCTCCATTAGGTTTTTATCCCCCAAAGAGGTATTGGCCAAGAGTCCTCGAAATGGTTTGGGATGCGACTTGCAACTGGGCATATAACAAAAATCGAGACTTGGATTGAAGAACTATCATCCCCGTTGGATTCATGGCATGTGATTTCAGCTAGAGCACCCCTCACTCACGGGTCCCATGCCTCGAAAGTTGTTTTTTCATTGATTTTGAGAAATAGGGTTTTTCTCGGTAAGAAGCAATGCAACATTTTGATTTAGGGGTCCAATTTATGAAACCATTCCTAGGGAGCAGATGGACAATGTGGTCACCTAGTCTATGCCTAAACAAACTTGCAGCATCTCACAGAACTAAAAAATGATGCTATGTTAGGCTTTTATGCCCTGAGGATGAATTGGACAAGAATCCCTGAAATGGTTTGGGATGCGACTTGCAACTAGGCATAAAATGAAAATTGAGACTCAAATTGAGGAATCGTCGACCTCGATGGATTACTGGGATAGGATTTCAGCTAGAGCACCCCTCACTCATGGGTGCCATGCCTCGGAAGTTGCTTTACTCATTGATTTTGAGAACTAATGTTTTGCTCAGTTTGAAGCATTGCAACATTTAGATTAAGGGGTCCAATTTATGAAATTGTCCCTCGGCAGCAGATGGATAATGTGGTCACCTATTCCATGCCTAAACAAGCTTGCAGCATCTCACGAAACTCAAAAATGTTGCTACGTTAGGGTTTTATGCCCTGAGGAGGAATTGGTCAAGAGTCCCTAAAATGGTTTGGGATGTGACTTGCAACTTGAAATATAACAAAAATAGAGACTCAGATTGAGGAACAGTCATCTCCGTTGAATTCATGGCATAGGATTTCAGCTAGAGCACCCCTTACTCTTGGGTCCCATGCCTCGGAAGTTGTTTTTTTCATCGATTTTGAGAACTAGGGTTTTGCTCAGTAAGAAGCAATGCAACATTTGGATTTATGGGTCCAATTTATCAAACTGTGCCTCAGGAGCGGATGGAAAATGTCGTCACCTAGTCTATGCCTAAACAAGCTTGCAGCGTCTCACGGAACTCAAAAATGTTTCTCTGCCATGTTTTTATGCCCAGAGGAGGAATTGGCCAAGAGTCCCTGAAATGGTTTGGGATGCGACTTGCAATTGGGCATAAAAAAAAATAGAGACTCGGATTAAGGAACCGTTGATTTCGATGGATTACTGGGATATGATTTCAACTAGAGAACCCCTCACTCCTGGGTGCCATGCTCGAAAGTTGCTTTACTCATTGATTTTGAGAACTAGTGTTTTGCTCAGTTTGAAGCAATGCAGCATTTGGATTAAGGGGTCCAATTTATGAAACCACCCCTCGAGAGCGGATGGATAATGCGGTCACATATTCCATGCCTAACCAAGCTTACCACATCTCACATAACTCAAAAATGTTGCTTCATTAGGTTTTTATGCCATGAGGAGGAATTAGCCATGAGTCCCCGAAATGATTTGGGATGTGACTTGCAACTCTACATATAACAAAAACCAAGACTCAAATTGAGGAATCGTCATCTTCGTTGGATTCTTGGCATAGAATTTCAGCTAGAGCACCCCTCACTCTCGGGTCCCATGCCTCAGAAGTTGTTTTTTTCATCAATTTTGAGAACTAGGGTTTTGCTCAGTAAGAAGCAATGCAACATTTTGATTTAGGGGTCCAATTTATGAAACCATGCCTCGAGAGCGGATGGCCAATGTGGTCACCTAGTCCATGCCTAAACAAGCTTGCAACATCTCATGGAACTCAAAAATGTTGCTTCGTTAGGTTTTTATGCCCTCGGGAGGAATTGGCCAAGAGTCCTTGAAATGGTTTGGAATGCGACTTGCAACTCGGTATAAAAAAAAAACTAAGACTCGGATTAAGGAACCCTCTTCGATGGATTACTGTGATAGGATTTTAGCTAGAGAACCCCTCACTCATGGGTACCATGCCTAGGAATTTGCTTTATTCATTGATTTTGAGAACTAACGTTTTGCTCAGTTTGAAGCAATGCAACATTTGGATTAAGGGGTCCAATTTATGAAACCATCCCTCGGGAATGGATGGATAATTTTTTCACCTATTCCATGCCTAAACAAGCTTGCAACATCTCACGGAACTCAAAAATGCTACTCTGTTAGGTTTTTATGCCCTGAGGAGGAATTGGTAAAGAGTCCCCGAAATGGTTTGGGATGTGACTTGCAACTGGGCATATAACGAAAACCAAGACTCAGATTGAGGAATTGTCGTCTCCGTTCAATTCCTGGCATAGGATTTCAGCTAGAGCACCCCTCACTCCTAGGTCCTATGCCTCACAAGTTGTTCTTTTCATCGATTTTGAGAACTAGGGTTTTGCTTAGTAAGAAGCAATGCAACATTTGGATTTACGCGTCCAATTTATGAAACCATGCCTCGGGAGTAGATGGAAAATGTGGTCACCTAGTCCATGCCTAAACAAGATAGAAACATCTCACGGAACTCAAAAATGTTGCTTCGTTAGGTTTTTATTCCCTAAGGAGGAATTGGCCAAGAGTCCCTGAAATGGTTTGGGATGCGACTTGCAACTAGGCATAAAATGAAAACCGAGACTTGGATTGAGGAACTATCGACTCCAATGGATTATTGGGATAGGATTTTAGCTAGAGCACCCCTCACTCCTAGGTGCCATGCCTCGGAAGTTTCTTTACTCATTGATTTCGAGAACTAGTGTTTTGCTCAGTTTGAAGCAATGCAGCATTTGGATTAAGGGGTCCAATTTATGAAACCGTCCCTCCAGAGCGGATGGATAATGTGGTCACCTATTCCATGCCTATGTTGAATATTGTAACTTCGAAGAATATTCTAATTATAATTGAGTTATTATTTTATAGATCAAATCCCCTTTTGTGGATTGATCATGTCGGGTCTTGTATAAGACCAAATCTCCTTTTATGGATTGGTAAAACCATAGATATATGGTGGTGTTTGTAAAGTCAACCCCTGGTATTTAATAAAGTGATTTTAACCAATATTGGAAGAAGTTGGCCCTACTCGATGAAGAGGCACAACCCTAGCACCTCCTCAACTAGTATTTATAAGTGAGGAGGGCGCCTCATTTGTTCATGCACTAACTCACACTTCTAGTGTGAATCTTTTGAAGGTAGTTGTAGTTGCAAGAAGAAGGAGAGATAGGTGCATGCTCGGTCCTAGTATTTTCTTAGTGATTTTGGTCTTTAGTCTTGGCATTGTATTGAAAATATATTATTGAGGAAGTTTTTGCTGGGTTTTGTCCCCCATGAGCTTTTCCCAGGATAAAATGTTGTGTACCTTTTGATTTTGTTTCTTTCAATGATCATACTTATGTTTTTATGCTCTAGTAAATTGAAAAAAACTTAATAACAACTCTAAATTTAACATGGTTTCAGAGCTTAATTGAATAGAGCATCTTTCACTGGGTATCTAAAAACGTCAATGTTGTCATACAAGGAAATTAGGGCTTTTTATTGGAGAKGAATTTCTGACTAAAAACTATCCACGAAAATGTGCCCTACCCTAACAAATATTTTGGCAGCTTGAGCACACCTTTTCAGTGACCAGATTCTCCGGAAAGCCAAACCCTTATTTTTTGTTGGTACCAGAAAACCAGGAAACAAGAACCAGTACTAGAAGTACCAATCCATAATAGAGCAGGTCTATTTTCAAGGGGTAAAACTTGAAATTTTCTAAAACAGTCAGCTCCAACAAACTCACCTCAGCCCAGCACATCTAGTCCCTAGATCAAAATTCAAAAATTTGAAGTTTGAAAAATTAGGGTTTCCTCATAAAACCCTAAGTTGATGTTGCAGTTGCAGTACCAGTTACAGTTGTAGTTGCAGTGCCAATTCATTCATGCTCGTTACAACACCAGTTGCAGTGTCAGTTCCTTCATGCCAGTTGCAGTACCAACACCAGTTGCAGTGAATGTTTTTGTGAAGTATTGGGACTGTTGTTGTATTTTCCTAGTGCACCTTACCCTAGCAAGATATTGTTAGAGGTATGTACTTACATATGTTTAAAATGTATTATTATTCTAAAGGGTACTTGCAGGAGAAAGGATCTTTTTGACAATCATAGATCCAGAAGGATCTCAGATCCAACACATTCAGAGGAATAATGCACCCCGGGTTTGATCAATTTTATATGTATCTATTTGTTATGACATTATTTTGACCTTATGAACATATAGGTGTATGTTGAAGCTATGACCATCATACTAACCATTGGTCAAAATTAAAGTCAAAGTATTAGATTGATTAAAGTTGAGATTATAGAGTTTATTCTCTAACCTAGATTTCTGTCAAGAAATCATATTATCTCAATACAAAGAACAAGTTGAAGAGAATACTTGTCATCTTGAGCGAAGGAGACTAGGAAGAAAAACAACAACACTCATTCTTGAGGACAAGACTCCAGGTTCCAGGTTTGATTGATTAAGTTGATAAGATTCAAATTTGCACATGTCAAGTTTGATAACTAGCTCATAGTTGAGATAGCAATATTTAAAAGTTTTATACTCGGTAGCATGTGAGAATTATTGAGAGAAATGTTTATTGTATTCACTTATCAGATATAACTAACATATCCTTTAGGAGAAACTTCTTGTTTTGGTCCCAGGATACCATAAAAGGAATGATTGATCACAACACTAGAAGAGTGTTGCTCTCATTATTATTGTACTTATTACTTTTTACCCTCGTTTCAGGAAAGTCACGAGTGATAGCTCTAAAGGAGATATTGTTACGATTGTTCTCGTTATTGTTTTATTATTAGTATAAAGCATATTATCCTTGTCTGTTGTTTCTCCCTTGTTGTTCTTGTTCGAGGCAAGTCACAGGTGATAACCTTGAGAAATATATAGTGACGGTTGTAGGAGGCAACATATTAGATAAGACATGGAATAGACTATCCAAGTTGGATACATGACCAAATACATCCATGTACCAAATAAGATAAAGAAGAAGCTACTTTTGAGATACAAAGTATCTCATATGGAGATTGCTTGTAAGGAACAGAAGGCTCCAAAGATGACCAAACATTAGAACAGAACTCACAAGTAGACTTGGTCAAAGGATAATGAAGCCACCTTGATAGGAAGCAAAATTCATTTGAAGTCTAACTCAACTTTTCATATTAAGACTTGGTATTCAACACCAAGTATATCTTGTAGAGACTATTAAGTTTTTGTAGACTTGGAATAAATCAAGACTCAGAGTAAGCCTGATCTCAGAAAGGATCAGATGAAGAGACATCTTCCAGGACTGGGCGACAGATGCCATGAATTGAGAAGACTAGATCGTAACTTCAAAGACTTCTAGGAGATGTGAAATCTCCTAGGAAKATTCCTTTGTTTTAGTAACAGAGACGGAAGCCAGTCAGAAGGACTGGGATATGGATTTCTCCTTAAGATGAGAAAGGAAGCAAGTGGTGACTTCCAAGAATGATCTAACAGATAAAGCATGTTGCAGATAATAGTATAAAGATGTACAAAGCCCGATTTGTGTTCARAGGATTCTCCCAGCAAGAGGGAGAAGAATATGATGAGATACTTGCTCCAGAAATCGAAGAAATAGTTCCAGTATTCGTAAAGACAACCAAAACAACCATGATTTGGATACAGTATGAGATTCAGGGGGAGCAATCCCCATATTTGAGATTGATTTATCTCCAGTGCCAGTTGGTGTAGTACATTAGTCAGGCCATGGAGATATGACTACAATAGCAGATAGAGTTACCTCCATGAAAGAAGAAGAGCTACTTCCAGTATCAGTTATTGAGCCACTCTCATTTTCAGATAAAGTTGTTTTCGTGATAGAGTAGAGGAGTTACTCTCATATTTTAGTAGCCACAATGAGAATGGAGCAGTCATTCTCAACTTTAGAGCAGTTGCAGGTGCAGAGTCTCAGTCCCGGAGGAACAATTGCAGAGAAAGTAGAGGACATACTCTCAGGCAGTGAGATAGATAGTGCTTTGCAGAAAGCACATAGAGCTAGCACGTGATTGTGCATATTAAGTTGGAGCTGAGAAAGTGTACCAGGTTGGTACATGTGATGTGAAAATTTGGTTTCGAAGTACAGGACAAGAAGATGCATGTCTGGAAGTTGAATCAAGATCCAAGATCTTAGTATGGAAGGATTGATAGTTTTCTGATGAGCTTGGTATTTACCATGAGTAAAGTTGATCCCAATCTTTACTTCAATAGTGTGGATGATGGACCAATTATACTACTACTATATGTGGATGACTTATTCTTAACAGGTGAAGAAAATCTCATCACAGATTATAAGAAGAAGCTCATTGCAGAGTTTGAGATGAAAGACCTAGGCCTG
>JASDQU010104400.1:107139-145257 GCA_032191745.1 Picea mariana | reverse complement strand
CTTGGTATTTACCATGAGTAAAGTTGATCCCAATCTTTACTTCAATAGTGTGGATGATGGACCAATTATACTACTACTATATGTGGATGACTTATTCTTAACAGGTGAAGAAAATCTCATCACAGATTATAAGAAGAAGCTCATTGCAGAGTTTGAGATGAAAGACCTAGGCCTGGTGCATTATTTATTAGGTCTTGAAGTTTGGCAGAGCCCAGAGAAGATCTTCTTTAACCAAGGGAAGTATGCAGTTGAAATACTGAAGAGGTTTGACATGCTGGAATGTAAAGCCATGAACACACCCATGGAAACAAAGTTGAAGCTCATGGTTGATACTTCAACAGAATGGGTTGATGCTACTTCCTACAAACAAATTATTGGTTCGTTGATGTATCTAACGAATACCAGGCCCGATATATGCTTTGTTATGAACACCTTGAGTCATTATCTCCTAGAGCCCTAACATGTCCACCTTGTAGCTGCAAATCATGTGATGAGATACATTAAGGGTACGTTGGATTTTGGTCTCTATTATACTGGAGATCATGACTTCAGACTGTTTGGTTATACTTATTCAAATTAGGTTGGAAGTGCTTCTGATAAAAAGAGCACTTCAGGATGTTGTTTCAGTCTAGGGTTAGCCACGAATTCATGGTAGAGTAGGAAGCAATCTCGTCTTTCTCTCAACACGGTAGAAGCGGAATACATTGCAACATGTTCCGCCAGTTGTGAATCCATATGGCTTCGAAAGTTGTTGACAGGTCTATTTGATTTGGAGATGGAAGCCACTATGATTCTATGTGATAACCAGAGTTGCATAAAGATGAGGGAAAACCCAGTGTTCCATGATAAGTCGAAGCACATAGAAATATGGTATCACTACATTTGTGATATGGTGCAGAGGGGAGCAGTAAAGCTCCAATATGTTGGCACAGATGAGCAGGTTGCAGATGTGTTGACCAAGCCTTTGTCTCGTGTAAAGTTTGAATAATTTCGAGGTAGTCTGAAAGGAACTCTCTCGAAAGGGGGAGTGATGCTCATGATACTATGGTATCCTGACCAACAGTAGGTAGCTCCGTGAGGATTTTAAATCCTAAGGGATTTATCATCCCTAGGTAGATTCCGAAGGGATGGTAAGGACAGTCTATCAAAGTACTTGTGCATGTATATGTCAGTTGTGGTCAGTAGTGGTAGCTCCGTTAGGATTTTATATCCTAATGAATCTTTTGATTCCTAGGAAGATCCCGAAGGTCAGGTAAGGATGGTCTGTCAGAGTACCACGTGGTACCTCTGTTAGGATTTTATATCCTAGGGAATCTTATGATTCCTGGGAAGATCTTGAAGTTTTGGTAAGGACGGTCTGTCAGAATACCACAGAATTTTGTTGTGCACCTACCTCATTCTGTTTCCATATGATGATGATGTTCTTATCTTAGCTTCATGTTGATGATGTTGTTGACTTAGCTTTGTGTTGATGATGTTGTTGACTCAACCTCGTGCTGATGATGATGTTGTTATCTTAGCTTCATGTTGATGAGTTTATTGACTCAGCTTCATGTTGATGATGTTTTTGTATCAGCCTCGTGTTGTTGATGTTGTTGTATCAACCTTGTGTTGATGATGTTGTTATCTCAGCCTCGTGTTGATGATAATGTTATTTCAGCCTTGTGTTGTTATTGATGATGTTGTATCAGCCTCATGTTGTTGATGATGGTGTACCATCCTCGGGTTGGTGATATTGTTGCTTTAGCGTTATGCTAATTGATGTTGATGTTTTAGCTTCATATAGATAATGATGATTCTACTCCAACTCCATGTTGTGAACAATGATGATATTGATGATGAGAAAAACTTCCAATGATTTGTAGATATGACATTCAGTGTTCCATATGTTAATGATGTTGTTGTCCTCTCTCTCTCCTAATGATGTTGTATTGGGTTATGTTTGTAGAATACCCTTCTCATTAAGGGCGAGTGTTAAAATATTGTAACTTCTAAGAATATTCTAGTTATAATTGAGTTATTATTTTATAGATCAAAACCCCTTTTGTGGATTGATCATGTTGGGTCTTGTATAAGACCAAATCCCCTTTTATGGATTGGTCAAATCATAGTTATATGGTGGTGTTTGTAAAGTCAGCCCCTGGGATTTAATAAAGCGGTTTTAACCAATATTGGAAGAAGTCAACCCTACTTGATGAAGAGACACAACCCTGGTGCCTCCTCAACTAGTATTTATAGGTGAGGAGGGCACCTCATTTGTTCACTCACTCACTCACACTTCTACTGTGCATCTTTTGAAGGTAACTACAGTTGCAAGAAGAAGGAGAGAGAGGTGCATGCTCAGTCCTAGTCTTTTCTTGGTGGTTTTGGCCTTTAGTCTTGGCATTGTATTGGCAATATATTATTGAGGAAGTTTTTGTTGGGTTTTCTCCCCCATGAGGGTTTCCCAGGATAAAATGTTGTGTACCTTGTGATTGTGTTTCTTTCAGTGATCCTAATTATATTTTTATACGCTAGTAAATTGAAAAGAACTTAATAACAACTCTAAATTTAACAGCCTAAACAATCTTGCAACATCTCACAGAACTCAAAAATGTTGCTCCATTAGGTTTTTATGCCCTGAGGAGGAATTGGCTAAGAGTCCCCGAAATGGATTAGGATGCGACTTGAAAATTGGTATATAATGAAAATCGAGACTTATATTGAGGAATCGTCATCTCCATTGGATTCCTGGCATAGGATTTCAGCTAGCGCACCCCTCACTCTCGGATCCCATGCCTCGAAAGTTGTTTTTTTCATCGATTTTGAGAACTAGGGTTTTTCTTAGTAAGAAGCAATGCAACATTTGGATTTAGGGGTCCAATTTATGAAACAATGCCTCGAGAGTGGTTGAACAATGTGGTCACCTAGAACATGCCTAAACAAGCTTGAAACATCTTCAGGAACTCAAAAATGTTGCTTCGTTAGGTTTTTATGCCATGAGGAGGAATTGGCCAAGACTCCCTGAAATGGTTTGGGATGCGACTTGCAACTAGGCATAAAATGAAAATCAAGACTCGGATTGAGGAACCGTTGACTTTGATGGATTATAGGGATAGGATTTCAGCTATAGCACCCCTCACTCAAGGGTGCCATGCCTCGTAAGTTTCTTTACTCATTGATTTTGAGAACTAGTGTTTTGCTCAGTTTGAAGCAATGCAGCAATTAGACTAAGGGGTTCAATTTATGAAACCATCCCTCAGGAGCGGATGGATAATGAGGTCACCTATTACATGACTAAACAATCTTGAAGCATATCACAAAACTCAAAAATGCTACTACGTTAGATTTTTATGCCCTGAGGAGGAATTGGCCAAGAGTCCCTGAAATGGTTAGGGATGCGACTTGAAACTGGACATATAACAAAAAATAATACTCTGATTGAGGAACCATCTTTTCCGTTGGATTCTTGGCATAGGATTTCAGATAGAGCACCCCTCACTCTCAGGTCCCATGCCTTGGAAGTTGTTTTTTTCATCGATTTTGAGAACTAAGGTTTTGCTCAATAAGAAGCAATGCAACATTTTGATTTAGGGGTCCAATTTATGAAACCATGCCTTGGGATCGGGTGGACAATGAGGTCACCTATTTCATGCCTAAACAAGCTTGCAGCATCTCACAGAACTCAAAAATGTTGCTCTATTAGGTTTATATGCTCTGAGGAGGAATTGGCCAAGAGTCCCTGAAATAGTTTGGGATGCGACTTGCAACTGGGCATAAAAGGAAAACTGAGACTTGGATTGAGGAATCATCGAATCTGATGCATTAATGAGATAGGATTTCAGCTAGATCACCCCTCACTCATGGGTTCCATTCCTTGAAATTTGTTTTACTCATTGATTTCGAGAACTAGTGTTTTGCTCAGTTTGAAGCAATGCAACATTTGGATTAAGGGGTCCAATTAATGAAACCATCCCTCGGGAGAAGATGGATAATGTGGTCACCTAGTCCATGCCTAAATAAGTTTGAAACATCTCACAGAACTCAAAAAGGTTCCTACGTTAGGTTTTTATTCCCTGAGGAGGAATTGTTGAAGAGTCCCAGAAATGGTTTGGGATGCAACTTGCAACTGGACATATAACAAAAGTTGAGACTCTGATTGAGGAATCGTCGTCTCCGTTGGATTCTTGGCATGGGATTTTAGCTAGAGCACCCTCACTCCCGGGTGCCATGCCTCGGAAGTTGTTTTTTTCATCAACTTTGAGAGCTAAGGTTTTGTTCAGTAAGAAGCAAGGCAGCATTTTGATTTAGGGGTCCAATTTATGAAACCATGCCTCGGGAGCAGATGGAAAATGTGGTTACCTAGTCCATGCCTAAAAAAACTTGCAGCATCTCACAGAACTAAAAAATGATGCTCTGTTAGGTTTTTATGCCCTGAGGAGGAATTGGCCAAGAGTCCCTAAAATGGTTTGGGATGCGACTTGAAACTAGGCATAAAACAAAAATCGAGACTCAGATTGAGGAACTTCCAACTCTGATGAATTACTGGGATAGGATTTAACTAGAACACCCCTCAATATAGGGTGCCATGCCTCACAATTTGCGTTACTCATTGATTTCAAGAACTAGTGTTTTGTTCATTGTGAAGCAATGCGGCATTTGGATTATGGAGTCCAATTTATGAAACCATCCCTCAAGAGTAGATGGATAATGTGGTCACCTAGTTCATGCCTAAACAATCTTGTAGCACCTCATGGAACTCAAAAATGCTACTTCGTTGGGTTTTTATTCCCTAAGGAGGAATTGGCCAAGAGTCCCTGAAATGGTTTGGGATGCAACTTGCAATTTGACATATAACAAAAACTGAGACTCGAATTGAGGAACCTTCATCTCTGTTGGGTTCCTGGCATAGGATTTCAACTAGATCACCCTTACTCTCAGGTCCCATGCCTCAGAAGTTGTTTTTTTCATCTATTTTGAGAACTAGGGTTTTGCTCAGTAAGAAGCAATGCAACATTTGGATTTAGGGATCCAATTTATGAAACCATGCCTCGAGAGTGAATGGAAAATCCGGTCACCTAGTCCATGCCTAAACAAGCTTGCAGCATCTCACAGAACTCAAAAATGTTGTTTCATTAGGTTTGTATCCGCCAAGGAGGTATTGGCCAAGAGTCCCCAAAATGGTTTGAGATGCGACTTGCAACTCGACATATAATGAAAACCAAGACTCGGATTGAGGAACCGTCATCTCCGTTGGATTCCTGACATAGGATTTCAGCTAAAGCACCCCTAACTCCTGGGTCTCGTGCCTCATAAGTTGTTTTTTTATCGATTTTGAGAACTAGGATTTTGCTCAGTAAGAAGCAATGAAATATTTGGATTTAGGGGTCCAATTTATGAAACCATGCCTCAGAGAGAGAATGGACAATGTGGTCACCTAGTCCATGCCTAAATAATATTGTAGGATCTCACAGAACTCAAAAATGTTGCTCCATTAGGTTTTTATTGCCTAAAGAGGAATTGGCCAAGAGTCCCTGAAATGGTTTTGGATGTGACTTGCAACTGGGCATAAATCGAAAATTGAGACTCACATTGAGGAATTGTCAACTCTAATGGATTACTAGAATAGGATTTCAGCTAGAGCACCCCTCACTCTCGGGTGCCATGCCTTGGAAGTTTCTTTACTCATTGATTTTGAGAACTAGTTTTTTGCTCAGTTTGAAGCAATGCAACATTTGGATTTAGGGGCCCAATTTATGAAACCATTCCTTAGGAGTGGATCGATAAAGTGGGCACATATTCCATGCCCAAAGAAGCTTGCAGCATCTCATGGAACTCAAAATTGTTTCTCCGTTAGATTTTGATGCCCTAAGAAGGAATTGGCCAAGAGTCCCCAAAATGGTTTGGGATGCGACTTGCAACTAGGCATATAAAAAAAACTGAGACTTGGATTGAGGAATCATTGTCTCTGTTGGATTCCTTACATAGGATGTATACTAGAGAACCCCTCACTCCTAGGTCCCATGTCTCAGAAGTTGTTTTTTTCATCGATTTTGAGAACTAGGGTTTTGCTCAGTAAGAATCAATGCAACATTTGGATTTAGGGGTCCAATTTATGAAACCATGCCTCAGGAAAGGATGGACAATGTGGTCACCTAGTCCATGCCTAAAGAAACTTCCAGCATCTCACGAAACTCAAAAATGTTGCTATGTTAGGTTTTTATGCCCTAAGGAGGAATCGACCAAGAGTCCTTGAAATTTTTTGGGATGTGACTTCCAACTGGGCATAAAACGAAAATTGAGACTCGGATTGAGGATCCATCGAATCCGATGGATTACTGGGATAGGATTTCAGCTAGATCACCCCTCACTCTCAAGTGCCATGCCTTGGAAATTCATTTAATCATTGATTTCAAGAATTATTGTTTTGTTCAATTTGAAGCAATGCAACATTTGGATTAAGGGGTCTGATTTATGAAACCATCCCTCGGGAGCATATGGATAATGTGGTCACCTAGTTCATGCCTAAACAAACTTGCAACATCTCACATACTCAAAAATGTTGCTCTGTTAGGTTTTTATGCCCTGAGGAGGAATTGGCCAAGAGTTCCTGAAATGGTTTGGGATGCGACTTGCAACTTGTCTTATAACAAAAACCGAGACTCGAACTGAGGAATTGTCATCTCCATTGGATTCCTGGAACATTATTTTAGCTAGAGCATCCCTCAATCCCGGGTCCCATGCTTGGGAAGTTTTTTTTTTCATTGATTTTGAGAACTAGGGTTTTTCTCCGTAAGAAGCAATGCAACATTTGAATTTAGGGGTCCAATTTATGAAACCATGCCTGGATGGACAATGTGGTCACCTATTCTATACCTAAACAAGTTTTGACCATCTCACGAAACTCAAAAATGTCGCTCCGTCGGGTTTTTATCCCCCAAGGAGGTATTGACCAAAAGTCCCCGAAATGGTTTGGGATGCAAATTGCAACTGGGAATATAGCGAAAAACGAGACTCAAATTGAGGAACCATCATCTCTGTTGGATTTCTGGCATAGGATTTCAGCTAGAGCACCCATCATTCTTGGGTCCCATGCCTTGAAAGTTGTTTTTTGCATCGATTTCTAGAACTAGGGTTTTTCTTAGTAAGAAGCAATGAAATAATTGGATTTAGGGGTCCAATTTATAAAATCGTTCTTTGGGAGTGGATGGACAATGTGGTCACCTAGTCCATGCCTAAACAAGCTTGCACCATCTCACGGAACTCAAAAATGTTGCTCCGTTAGATTTTTATGCCATGAGGAGGAATTGGCCAAGAGTCCCTGATATAGTTTGGGATGTGACTTGCAACTGGGCATAAAATGAAAACTAAGACTCGAATTGAGGAACCGTTGACTCTGATAGATTACTCGGATAGTATTTTATCTAGAGCAGCCCTCATTATCGAGTGCCATGAGTCGGAAGTTGATTTACTCATTGATTTAGAGAACTAGTGTTTTGCTCAGTTTGAAGCAATGCAGCATTTGGATTTAGGGGTCCAATTTATGAAACCATCTCTCGGAAGCGGATGGATAATGTGGTCACCTAGTCCATGCCTAAACAAGCTTGCAACATCTCACAAAACTCAAAAATGTTGTTACATTAGGTTTTATGCCTTGAGGAGGAATTGGCCAAGACTCCCCGACATGGTTTCAGATGCGACTTGCAACTGGGAATATAACGAAAACTGAGACTCGGATTGAGGAATCATCATCTCCATTGGATTCTTGGCATAATATTTCAGCTAAATCACCCCTCACTCATGGGTCTCATGCCTCGAAAGTTTTTTTTTTCATCGATTTTGAGAACTATGGTTTTGCTCAGCAAGAAGCAATGCAACATTTGGATTTAGGGGTCCAATTTATGAAATCGTGCCTTTGGAGAGGATGGAAAATATGTTCACCTATTCCATGCCTAAACAAGCTTGCAACATCTCACAAAACTCAAAAATGTTTCTCTGTTAGGTTTTTATGCCCTAAGGAAGAATGAGCCAAGAGTCCCTGAAATGGTCTGGGATGTGACTTGCAATTGGGCATAAAACGAAAATCGAAACTCGGATTGAGGAACCATCGACTCTAATGAATTATTGGGATAAGATTTCAGCTAGAGCATCCTCCTTCTCGGGTTCCATTCCATCGAAGTTCCTTTACTCATTGATTTCGATAAATAGTGTTTTGCTCAGTTTGAAGCAATGCAACATTTGGATTAAGAGGTCCAATTTATGAAACCATCCCTCGGGAGTGGATGGATAATGTGGTCACCTATTCCATGCCGAAACAAGCTTGCAACATCTCATGGAACTCAAAAATGTTGCTCTGTAAGGTTTTTATGCCCTAAGGAGGAATTGCCCAAGAGTCCTCGAAATGGTTTGGGATGCGACTTGCAATTGGACATATAAATAAAAATAAGACTCAGAATGAGGAACCATCATCTCTGTTGGATTCCTGGAATAAGATTTCAGTTAGAGCACTCCTCACTCCCGGGCCCCATGCCTCAGAAGTTGTTTTTTTCATCGATTTTGAGAACTAGGGTTTTGCTCAGTAAGAAGCAATGCAACATTTGGATTTAGGGATCCAATTTTTGAAACTATGCCTTGGGAGCGGATGGACAATGTGGTCACCTAGTCTATGCCTAAAAAATCTTGCAATAGCTCATGGAACTCAAAAATGTTGCTTTGTTCGATTTGTATGCCCTAAGGAGGAATTAGGCAATAGTCCCTGAAATGGTTTGGGATGTGACTTGTAACTGGGCATAAAATGAAAACTGAGACTCAGATTAAGGAACTGTCGACTCCAATGGATTACTGGGATAGGATTTCATCTAGAGCACATGTCACTCACGGGTGCCATGCCTCGAAAGTTGCTTTACTCATTGATTTTGAGAACTAGTGTTTTTCTCAGTTTGAAGCAATGCATCATTTGGATTAAGGGGTTCAATTTATGAAACCATCCCTTGGGAGTGGATGGATAATGCGGTCACCTATTCCATTCCTAAACAAGCTTGCAGCATCTCACAGAACTCAAAAATGTTGCTCCACTAGGTTTTTATGCCCAGAGGAGGAATTGGCCAAGAGTCCTCGAAATGGTTTGGGATGCGACTTGCAACTTGACATATAATGAAAATTGTGACTCGGATTGAGGAACCATCGTCTCCATTAGATTCATGGCATAGTATTTCAATGTGAGCATCCCTCACTCCCGGGTCCCATGCCTCAGAAGTTGTTTTTTACATTGATTTTGAGAACTAGGGTTTTGCTCACTAAAAAGCAATGCAACATTTGGATTTAGGGGTCCAATTTATGAAACCATGCCTCAGGAGAAGATGGACAATGTGGTCACCTAGACCATGCCTAAACAAGCTTGGATCATCTCATCGAACTCAAAAATGCTGCTCCGCTAGGTTTTTATGCCCTCGGGAGGAATTGGCCAAGAGTCCATGAAATGGTGTGGGATGTGATTTGCAAATCAGCATAAAATAAAAATCGAGACTCGCATTGAGGAACCGTTTACTTCGATGGATTACTGTGATAGGATTTTGGCTAGAGAACCCCTCACTACCGGGTGCCATGCCTCGAAAGTTGCTTTAATCATTGATTTTGAGGACTAGTGTTTTGCTCAGTTTGAAGCAATGCAACATTTGGATTAAGGGGTCCAATTTACGAAATCATCCCTCGAGAGTGGATGGATAATGTGGTCACCTAGTCCATGCCTAAAAAAGCTTGCAGCATCTCATGGAACTCAAAAATTATGCTCCGTTAGGTTTTTATGCCATGAGGAGGAATTGACCAAGAGTCCCCGAAATGGTTTGGGATGCAACTTGCAACTTGACATATAAATAAAACCCATACTTAGATTAAGGATCAGTCATCTCATTTGGATTCCTGGCATAGGATTTCAGCTAAATCACCCCGCACTCCCAAGTCGCATACCTCGGAAGTTGTTTTTTTCATCGATTTTGAGAACTAGGGTTTTTCTTAGTAAGAAGCAATGCAACATTTGGAATTAGGGGTCAAATTTATGAAACTATGCCTCAGGAGTGGATGGACAAAGTGGTCACATAGTCCATGCCTAAACAAGATTTCAGCATCTCACGGAACTCAAAAATGTTGCTCTGTTAGGTTTTTATTCCTCAAGGAGGTATTGGCCAAGAGTTCTCAAAATTTGTTTGGGATGCAACTTGCAACTGGGAATATAATGAAAATTGAGACTCGGATTGAGGAACCGTCATCTCTGTTGGATTCCTAGCATATGATTTCAGCTAGAGCATCCCTCACTCCCAGATCCCATGCCTCATAAGTCATTTTTTTCATTGATTTTGAGAACTAAGGTTTTGGCTCAGTAAGAAGCAATACAACATTTGGATTTAGGGATCAAATTTATGAAACCATGCCTCGGGAGCATGTAACACCTCGACTTTTGAGCCCTGTATTAAATATTGTATTTTGTTAAGTTATGAAAGGCTAGAGTTCCTATACAATTATTAAGAGGCCAGTGTGCCTAGGAAATGTAATGTTTTGATCATTATTAATATAAAACACATTGCTAACTGCTAGACGAACAAGGACAAGAGTTATAAAGAGCTATGATTCCACAATACAAGGGGATTAAGGGGCTAAGTATTTATTTTATATTTTATTTACCCATTTTGTTTAATGGAGAATAACAATTACATGAGCTTCTTGGGAGGAAGGCCAAGTGGTTCCTTGATTCCAAGAATTACATAAACCAATGTTTGGTCTGGGGTGGGGGTTCTTTTGTTGGTTGCTTCTTCTTCACTCATCATTCACTCACTCAATTGCTCACTATTCACACCTTTCATTCTTTCACCCACTCATCTTTCCTCATTCGTGTCTTGGCTTGGGAAAGGAAAACAAACTTTTGAAGAACAATCATGGTATTGTTGGTTGTAGAGACTATTGGTGTATTCCAACCATGAATCAAGACCTGCATGTCTAAGATGATTTGGTATGTGTTCAGTTTTTCTCACAGCTGCAAGTCCTGAGAGTCCTAGCATGGAGATTCTAGACCAGCTACATTGGATCCCTAGAAGGAGATGGACAGCTTGAGGGACTGCATGGCAGTGGAGGGGGTCCATTCTCTTGGGTTGTGCAGACTAGGTAGAAGACAGCTGGTGTACTTTGGATTGTTGTGGGTATTGAGAATCCTGTGAGAGCTTGAGTACTAACTAGTTTGGGAAACCAAGTGACACTCTACAACCGTCCTTGTGGATTCATAGCCCTGGATCGGGGGTGACACTGTTGTTGAGACTTGAAACAACAGTGTCTACGGTTGGGTCGAACGTCCTTGGTCTGCAGCTAGTTGGTGTCTTGTTTTCAGAAAAGACAAGTGCTCTCTGTTATGGTTATTTACCTGTGTATGATTTATTCCGATGTGTATTTATTTACCTTCGAATTTAATATTTAGAATATGCATGCTTGCTCGTTATTGTTGTGCATGAATCAGTTTATGTTGTGGCATGAATCTTTATTTCCGCATGTGGTTTCATGTCTCTTAATTAACTTAGAATTGATTCAAATTGATATAAGTCCCTATGAAGTGAGTTCCTGGACTGCAACGTGCCTTGCCTGCGCATGGCTGGGTTTGTTGCAGTCGGATTAAGTGGTGTAGCCTAGCCTGTGGGTGGCTGGGTACATTACATATTGGTATCAGAGCCACGAGTTGAAACACCGGGTCAGAATGGCTCAGATCTATTAGAAAGGATCTTGTGGTTAACTTCAAGTACACCTTGAATCAAGAAGCTCAGGAGAAATGGTGTTGCAGATATCGCGCAGTAGCCGGAACGTTAGATATCTTTTGTAAAGGAGCGTGCAATCATGACCGTTCCTTTTGAATTCGGCAGCGATCACCACTGTGGGATCAAGGGAGATCTGGACTGTTGGATCGGAAGGTGAGTGAACAGGGGTCATCCGATGGAGGTGAACAAGAGGTTGGGTAATAATTAAGTCTCAATCGTCGGATCTGGCTGATCGATCGTCAGTCGTAGATCGAAGCCAAGAAGGAAAGGAAGAACTTTGGAACTTTGTTGCCTCAACAATCTTGGTAGGACGGCAAGGCCTCAACTGCCGAAGGGAGAATTCATGAAGCCCCGTCATTCATCCGATCTAATGGGAGGAGTGGAGGGATCCCCGTTGTTGATCGTGGTCAATTGACATTTACCACTTCGAGAGTTTTCACTTCAGGAGTTTTAAAATTTGATGAACTACTATAACTCGGAGTGTCGTAGCGTCGAAGTTGCAAATTCCTCTCGATCATTAGATTGAGGGAAGGACTTTAGAACTATGTCGACCGTCTGATCTAGTAAGGGTGGAAGGATAGCAGAGTTTCGGAGCTTCGAAACCTCGCCACTTCAGCGTTTAGTAGTTCGAGAGTGTACGGGTCGTCTGGAGCGAGAAGCCCTGAAACCTGAAGCCCAGAGTTAATCATAGTCATTGGTTGTGGGAGGAGTGTGAGTTTTCGATTTCAGTTCAGCGTTCGGCTATCTGGGAGGTAGCGTGTATTGGACTCGAGAAACTTTCAAAGCCCAGAGCTCCGAAGTCCTAGATTTGATTGATGACATGGCTTGTGCCACGTGGCAGGGTGTCGTGGGGGGACACGTGTCACCTGAATTCATCATCTTTTGGACCTCGATCAGTCCATTTTTTAGTGACACGTGGCACACATGCCATGGGTCCATGTCACCCTAGGTGACGTCGACGTGTCTTGTCATCTCTGGGAGTATGTGACTCCAGGGGTGCCCAAGTTTCTGCCAATGAAAAGTGTCAAAGCCTGAAGTTGCGAAGGCACTCATATCATCGATCTAAGATCCGTTCGAGACCTTTCTCGACCGTTGGATCAAGCAGTAGGAGGAGCAGGGTAAGTACTTCAGAAGACTGTCACTCTGGGGGAATTGAGAGATACAGGAACTGAATGTCCCAAAGTGTCGAATTTCTGAATTGGCGGAGAGTTGTCCATATCAGCATTTGATTAAGTCACAACCATTGATTTTCATTGAAGCCTCCAGTTGGGGGTGGGACCATCCATTCAATGGAAGTTCAAGTCTCGACTGTCTGATTCTTGTTGGTGGATTTAGTGAAGACTTCAACGAAGTGTAGCTCCGAGAGAAATTGGAAATTAACAACGAAGAACTGTCGAAAGTTGAAGGCTGGAAGACTTGTTCCCAACGTTGGTCTCATGATAAGGACAAAAGGCTTGGGAGGTAACTTAGCCCTCGGTTATGTTGTTCGCACTATCTCTCGTGTGGAAGAGCACGAAGCGAGGCGCTAAATAAGGATTAAGCCCATGGTTTCGAGCCGTCATCACCTAGGACGTGGTTTGAGGGAAGCGCCTGTGCAGAATTTGAATTATGTACCAGCTAAAGGATAACATGGAAGTGTTATAATATGGAGAACGATCATATATTCTTCATGAATTGAGAAGGAAAATGACCTGTAGCGTTGTTTGGAAAAAAAAATTTATCATATGCTTAATTCTAACAAAATGGTCGCTTGCACATTTTGCAGAATTAGGGGACATAAACGTATAAGTTCAGTATAAGAATGCAGATTTGAGAAATGGAAGAAGGAGAGGGAGATTTCAACCATTAGAAAGAGGCCAAAGGTTATAATATCAGAGTTGGTAATGTAGAGACAGAATCCAACGGACACAAAGCCAGAGGGGAGCAAGAAACATTGATAGAGACAGTGAGAAGCCTGAAAATAGAAGTGAAGAGCTACAAAGTAGACAATGAAAGGATGATGAGAGAAAATAATTAAATAAGTGCTCAAGTGATGCAAAGCTTAAATTAGTTGCATATGCAAACAAAGAATGGATCAAACTCAAAACAAGAGGAAGAAGGTAGGTAACCTAAAAGAAGAGATAACCACAGGAAAGTTGGTGATTCAAGAAGTGCTAGTAGAACTCATAGAAACGAATCACCTCCTTACTTAGCAAGAAAGTCTTATGCATCTAAAGACTCCATAAGTAGTCCAATGGTGTCTCATGTTGGGCACCAAAGAAGAAGGCATGAAGTGGATAGTTTGCAAGGAGATTTGAGGAAGCTTAAGCCACCATCCTTTGATGGTGAAAGGGAAAGGGAAGAAGATGTTGAGGCATGGTTGCTTGGACTCATAAGATATTTTCAATTGCATAACTATTCATCAAACCTAGAAGCCAGAATTGCCACTTACCATTTGCATGGGAAAGCTCCAATGTGGTGGAACTAGTTGAAGCAAGTTGAGCACATTGATGAGAATAGGATCACTTGGAAGTAGTTCAAGAAGTATTTTCAGAAGTAGTACCTCTCAGAGCACTTCTATGACAAGAAAATGCAGTAGTTCTTTGAACTTAGGCTGGGAAGCGCAACCATGGTAGAGTATGAGAAGAATTTCTTGGGGTTGTTAAAGTATGTGGGGTTTATAAAAGATAAGAAGGTGAAAATACAAAGGTTCTTGAGTGGATTATCATCCTTTTATAAAGAGAAGATTCAATATGATGAACCTAGGTCTTCGACATCATTAAGACATTGAGACATGTTTGTCACTTATGAACATATTGATTTAGCCATGCATGTTATCGCCATAACAAAGATTTATTTACTTATTAGGTGCACATCTCTTTAGGATAGCCAGGATTGAATTAGATGTTTTCAATAAGTTGAGTTGGAACAGAATTGACAAAGCCTCCCCCTCCAGGTGGTCGGAGGAGCGACTCGTATCCTCATGCCTTCTCATTTCACGTTTGGCCTTACTTAGTCACAACCTCTTTTTTAGGGGTCCGAGGAACGAAGTGGCTCATCGAAAAACTAAAATGTATTTTCTTATTTAGTAAGAAAGCCATTTCAGGAAGGATAGATACCATCAGGAAGGCTAGATACCTGTATGAGAAAGGCCATGGTAGAGAATCCATGTAGAAATATTGGAAGGATAAGAAGAAGGAGAAGTCTGATTAGAGGAAGAAGGGATTCAAACCTCTTTTCAACAGAAATGAGCTTAATAAAAATCATCAAGACCAGTATGCTAAGGATGAATCCAAGAGAGAAGACTACTTGGGAAAAAGGGGAAGACCACCAACCTAATGTTGGGGATGCAAAGAAGATCACATGTACAAGGATTTCCCTCACAGAAAGGAAAAACTGAAGACCAAGTACAACATCCAAGAGGCTACAACAGTAGAAGACATGGGAAGGATTTATGTAGCCTTAGATGATTGACAAGTAGAGTACTGATCCAATATAATTGAGGTGGAAGGTAAGATCATTAATCAACATGTTGCTATTTTAATTGATTCATGAGCAAGTCATTGTTACATTGACCCTAAAATAGTGGATAGATTACATTTGGAGAAAAGTAAGCTTGGAAAATCAAGTTTGGTTCAGCTAGCCACTGGAGCCAAAAGGAGAGTCCATGATATGGTCAGAGGTTGTTCCATAAGTCTTAATGGTGTGAATACTAATGTTGATCTAAATATTATACCATTGGGGTCTTATGATATTCTAATTGGAATAGATTGGTTGGACAAGCATTATATTGTCCTAGATTGTCATAGTAAGACATTTACATGTCTTGATGAAGAAGGAAGACAGAGCACTATGAATGGAGTTCCAAGACCCATCTCTATAAGAGATATTTCAGCCTTACAACTAAAGAGATGTTTCAGAAAAGTATGTCAATTGTACGTGGCCCATGTGGAGGAGCTAGAAAAGACAAAGGGGCCAAGCCATGAAGATTTTTTGGTACTACAAGAATTTGAAGATGTATTCCAAGAAATACCAAGGTTGCCACCAAAAAGGGAGATATATTTCTCTATTGATTTAGTGCCAGGGGCTGCCCTGGTATCAAAAACACCTTACAGAATGAGTACACCATAATTAAAAGAATTACAAATGCAATTGAAAGAATTGTTGAAGAAAGGATATATACGTCCAAGTATTTCACCTTGGGGAGCACCAGTATTTTTTGTCAAAAAGAAAGATGGAACTTTGAGGCTATGTATTGACTTTTGACAGCTGAATAAATGCATTGTGAAGAACAAGTACCCACTACCCAGAATTGATGACCTCTTTGATCAACTAAGAGGGGCAAAGATATTTTCAAAGATAGACTTGAGGTCGGTATACCATCGGGTAAGAATCAAGGAAGAAGACATCCATAAGACAACCTTTAAAACCAAGTGCGGGAATTATGAATTTGTAGTGGTGCCATTTGGATCGTCCAATGCACCAGCTATCTTTATGTGCTTAATGAATAACATATTTAGAAATTACTTGGATATTTTTGTCATAGTATTCTTGGACAACATACTTGTTTATTCTAAGTCAAAGGAAGAGCACCAACATCACCTAAGATTGGTATTACAAGTACGGAGGGAACATCAGTTGTATGACAAGCTTAGTAAGTTTTTTTTTTATCAAAAGAAGATCCATTACTTGGGGCACATTATTTCATAATAGGGTATAGCAGTAGATCCAGAGAAGATTGAAGCCATTAGAGGATGGCTAGCACCCAGGAATGTTTTAGAAGTCAGATCTTTTATGGGGTTAGTTGGTTACTACAGAAGATTTATAGCAGGGTTCTCTAAGATTGCTCATCCCATCACTTCTTTGCAAAATAAGAGAATTAAATTTGAATGGACATATAAGCGTGAAGAGAACTTTAATCTGTTGAAACAATTACCTACTAGTGCACCTATTTTAAATATTCTGACCCAAATGAAAGTTTTGTGGTATGTACAAATGCATGTAAGGAAGGACTTGGTGGAGTCCTGACTCAAAATGGACATGTCATTGGTTATGAGTCCATAAATCTTAAAGAACATGAGAGGAACTATGCCACACGTGACTTGGAACTTGATACCATTGTTCACGCATTGAATATGTGGAGGCATTATCTCATGGGAAAGAGGTTTGAATTAAGAATAGACCTCAATGGTATGAAGTATCTTTTTGAACAGCCAACTTTGAATGCCAGGCAGACAAGATGGTTGGAATTCTTAACTAAATACGATTTTGACATCAAGTATATCAAAGGAAAAGAAAATAAAGTTGTTGATGCACTTAGTATAAGAATACATCTCATGCATGCTACAACTGTCAGTATGCATCAGCCTGATTTAAAGAGAAGAATTTTAGATGGTGTTGTTACTGATCAGCATTACCTACAGGTAAAGGAAAGCTTACAGCAAGAATATGTACAACAAAAAATGAAAGAGTATGAGATGAAGGAAGATGGATTACTTATGCATAAAAATAGAATTTGTGTTCCTAGTTCCGGAGAACTCATGAATTTGGTATTAAAAGAATTGCATAATGTTCCATATGTTGGACATCCTGGTTACCAGAAAACAATTGCAGCAGTAAGAAGCCAATTTTTTTTTCCGGGAATGAAAAAGGATGTTTTTATTACATCACCAGATGTATGGAATGTTATAAAGTGAAGAATGAGCATAGGCACCTAGTGGGTTTGCTACAACCATTACCAATTCCAGAGAAGAAATGGGAAGTGGTAACCATTGATTTTATAACTAAATTGCCTAAGACAGCAAGACAACATGATTCAATCATGGTAGTGGTTGATAGATTAACAAAGGTTGCTCATTTTGTTCCTGTAAAAAAAACTCATACAGTAGCCAATATTGCAAAAATTTACATGAAAGAGATTGCAGGTTGCATGGGATACCTAAGGCAATTGTCTCAGATAAAGATACAAAGTTTACTTCAAATTTCTAGAGGTGATTATTTAAAGGATTTGGTACAAATCTGAACTTTATCACAACATACCATCCACATTCAGATGGGCAAATCGAGAGAGGCAACCAAGTAATTGAAGACATGTTGAGGATGTATGCGATGGATAAGCCATCTAAGTGGGAAGAGTACTTGCACTTGGTTGAGTTTTCCTATAATAATGGGTATCAAGCTTCATTGAAAATGAGCCCATTTGAAGCTTTGTATGGTAGGAAATGCAATACTCCAATAAGTTGGGACAACCCAACAGACAGAGTGGTACTTGGGCTAGAATTGCTCAAGGATATGGAAGACTAGATGGTTAGGATTAAGCATAATTTAAAGGCAGCTCAAGATAGACAGAAAATTTATGCAGATAAGAACATGACAGCTAGAGAATTTAAAGTAAGGGAGCATGTGCTTTTAAAAGTGAAGCCCAAGAAGAGCTCTTTAAAGTTGGGTAGTTGTACAAAGCTAGCAGCCAGATTATGTGGTCCATTTGAGATATTGGACAGAATAGGGCCAATTGCGTACATGCTTGCATTGCCTGCTTCCATGAATGTGCATAATGTATTTCATGTCTCTTTGCTAAAAAAATATGTACATGATCCTAATCATGTTATTGATTGGCATCTTATTCATGTAGAGACATAGGGATACTTTCAGGTCCAACCAACGCGAATATTGGACAGAAAAGTCAAAATGCTCTGGAATCGAGTTATAAAGCTGGTAAAAGTCCAGTGGACCTGCTACGGTCTGGAAGATGCTACCTGGGAGTATGAATATGCCATGCGAGCGGAGTACCCGCAGCTTTTTGAATAAATTTTGAGCTTTTGATCTCTGTTTTGTATATGCACTGAGGACAGTGCCAAAATAAGCGGGAGTGGATGTAACACCCTAGGTTTTGAGCCCTATATTAAATATTGTATTTTGTTAAGTTATGAAAGACCAAAGTGCCTAAACAATTATTAAGAGGCCAGTGTGCCTAGGAAATGTAATTTTTTGATCATTATTAATATAAAACACATCATTGGCTGCTAGACGAACAAGGACAAGACTTATAGGGGGATATGATTCCACAAGAGAGGGGGCTTAAGGGGATAAGTATTTATTTTATATTTTAATTACCCATTTTGTTTAATGGAGAATAACATTTAGATGAGCTTCTTGGGAGGAAGGCCAAGTGGTTCCTTGATTCCAAGAATTACATAAACCCATCTTTAGTCTGGGGTGGGGGTTCTTATGTTGGTTGCTTCTTCTTCACTCATTATTCACTCACTCAATTACTCGCTATTCACACCTTTCAGTCTTTCACCCACTTGTCTTTCCTCATTCGTGTCTTGGCTTGGGAAATGAAAACGAACTATTGAACAAAAGCCATGGTATTGTTGGTTATAGAGACTGCTAGTGTATTCCAACCATGAATCAAGATCTGCAAGTCTAACATGCTTTGGTCTGTGCTCAATTTTTCTCACAACTGTGAGTCCTGAGAGTCCTAGCATGGAGATTCTGGACCAGCTGCATTGGAGCCCTCGAAGGAGATGGACAACCTGAGGTACTGCATGGCAGAGAAGGGGGTCCATTCTCTTGGGTTGTGCATGCTAGTAGAAGAGAGTTGGTGTACTTTGGATTGTTGTGGGTACTGAGAAGACTATGAGAGCTTGATTACTGACTGGTTTGGGAAGCTGAGTGACACTCTAGAACTGTCCTTGTGAATTCATAGCCCTAGCTCAGAGGTGACACTATTGTTGAGACTTGGAACAATAGTGTCTATGGTTGGGTGGAACGTCCTTGGTTTGCAGCCAGTTGGTGTCTTGTTTTTAGAAAATATAAGTTCTCTCTGTTATGGTTATTTACCTGTGTATGATTTATTTCGTTGTGTATTTATTTACCTTCGAATTTAATATTTAGAATATGCATGCTTGTTGGTTATTATTGTGCATGACTTAGTTTATGTTGTGGAATGAATATTTATTTCCGCACATGGTTTCATGTCTCTTAATTAACTTAGAATTGATTTGAATTGAGATAAGTCCCTATGAATTGAGTCCATGTACTGCAGCGTGCCACGCCTGCACATGGTTGGGTGTGTTGCAGTCGGATTAAGTGGTGTAGCCTGACCCGTGGGTGGTTGGGTATATTATAGAGCGGATGGACAATGTGGTCACCTATTCCATGCCTAAACAAACTTGCAGCATCTCATAGAACTCAAAAATGTTGCTCTGTAAGGTTTTTATGCCCTGAGGTGGAATTCGCCAAGAGTCCCTGAAATGGTTTAGGATGCGACTTGCAATTTGGCATAAAAAGAAAATCAAGACTCGGATTGAGGAACCATTGACTCCGATGAATTAGTGGGATAGAATTTCAGCTAGAGCACACCTCACTCCCAAGTGTCATCCCTCAGAAGTTACTTTACTCATTGATTTAGAATATTGGTGTTTTGCTCAATTTGAAGCAAAGTAGCATTTGGATTTAGGGGTCCAATTTATGAAATTGTCCCTCAGGAACGGATGGATAATTTAGTCACCTAGTCCATGCCTAAACAAGATTGCAACATCTCACGGAACTCAAAAATGTTTCTTCATTAAGTTTTTATGCCCTGAGGAGGAATTGGCCAAGAGTCCCCGAAATGGTTTGGGATGTGACTTGGAACTAGGAATATAACAAAAAACGAGACTCATATTAAGGAACCTTCATTTTTGTTGGATTCCTGGCATAGGATTTCAGCTAGAGCACCTCTCACTCACGGGTCCCATGCCTCGGAAGTTGTTTTTTTCATCGATTTTGAGAACTAGGGTTTTGCTCGATAAGAAGCAATGCAAAATTTGGATTTAGGGATCCAATTTATGAAACCATGCCTCGGGAGCATATGGACAATGTGGTCACCTAGTCCATACCTGAACAAGCTTGTAGCATCTCACAGAACTCAAAAATGTTGCTCCGTTGGGTTTTTATCCCCCAAAGAGGTATTGGCCAAGAGTCCTCGAAATGGTTTTGGATGAGACTTCCAACTAGGAATATAATGAAAACCGAGACTCGGATTGAGGAACCATCGTCTTTGTTGGATTCATGTCATAGGATTTCAGCTATAGAACCCCTCACTCTGAGGTCCCATGCCTCGGAAGTTGTTTTTTTCATCGATTTTGAGAACTAGTGTTTTGCTCAGTAAGAAGCAATGCAACATTTGGATTTAAGGGTCCAATTTATGAAAACATGCCTCCAGAGAAGATGGAAAATGTGGTCACCTAGTCCATTCCTAAACAATCTTGTAGCATCTCAAGGAACTCAAAAATGTTGCTCTGTTAGGTTTTTATTCCCTGAGAAGGAATTGGCCAAGAGTCCCTGAAATGGTTTGGGATCCGACTTGCAACTGGGCATAAAATGAAAATCGAGACTCAGATTGAGGAACTATTGACTCCGATAGATTACTGGGATAGGATTTCATCTAGAGCACCCCTCACTCCAGGGTGCCATGCCTTGGAAGTTGCTTTACTCATTGATTTTGAGAACTAGTGTTTTGCTCAGTTTGAAGCAATGCAACATTTGGATTAAGGGGTCCAATTTATGAAACTGTCCCTCGATAGGGGAAGGATATTGTGGTCACTTATTCTATGCCTATACAAGCTTGAAACATCTCACAGAACTCAAAAATGATGCTTCGTTAGGTTTTTATGCCATGAGGAGGAATTGGCCAAGAGTCCCCGAAACGGTTTCGGATGTGAATTGAAACTAGGTATATAATGAAAATCGAGACTCTGATTGAGGAATTGTAGTCCTCGTTGGATTCTTGGCATAGGATTTCAACTATAGCACCCCTCACTCCCTGGTCCCATGCCTCGAAAATTGTTTTTTCATCGATTTTAAGAACTAGGGTTTTGCTCAGTAAGAAGCAATGCAACATTTGGATTTAGGGGTCCAATTTATGAAACCATGCCTCGTGAGCGGATGGATAATGTGGTCACCTATTCCATGCCTAAACAAGCTTGCAACATCACATGAAACTCAAAAATGTTGCTCCGTTAGGTTTTTATGCCCTGAGGAGGAATTGGCCAAGAGTCCTTGAAATGGTTTGGGATGCGACTTGCAAATGGGAATAAAACAAAAATCAAGACTCGGATTGAGGAACCATCGACTCCAATGGATTACTGTGATAGGATTTCAGCTAGAGCACCTCTCACTCTTGGGTTCCATGCCTCAGAAGTTGTTTTACTCATTGATTTCGAGAACTAGTGTTTCGCTCAGTTTGAAGCAATGCAGCATTTGGATTAAGAGGTACAATTTATGAAACCATGCCTCGTGTTAGTGTTCACTAATGTGAATAAGACATGACTAATCTAAGTGTGTATGTATATATTTTTTATGTGGTCAGTCTAGTCATGTGTCTTTCAAAAGTAGTCCTCCATCATTTGATGATCAAGAGTCATGTCAATTAGTCATCAAAACAATGTAAGGGTGTGGTGTGACATGTACAAGAGTCTAGTCAAGTTAGAATATAGTTTTGTACTGCTCTGCCACATGGACCTGTCACTTTAGCCAACGCTGTAAAAGTTTGTTGTGAAAGTTCCTAGAATTCCGCAGCTAATAGCTATCATTTTTTTTTCTCTTGTGGTATAATCATGAGTTATTGGATCAGGTTTTTTGTTATAGTTGGAAAATTTCACATGCATGGTACATAAACTAATCTCCCCCTTCATTTGAATCACTCATTGCTAGCAAAAAAACTTAAAACACAATGTTGAGGAAAAGGTATGGAAAACCTTACCCAAGCATTTTCAGATTTTGTCGGGCTAATACAAGATAGTTGGGAATGTCACGCGAGGTTTATAGCCTCAAAAACAATCGCTTAATCCAAAAGTATTAAGTACAAAGGATTAAGGTCGGTTTTTATGTGTTATATATAACAATGCAAAAGAAATAAACTTAAACAAAGTTACATGAATGTGTACAAAAATGACACAAATGTGTACACGGAGATAAAAGCAAAAAAATGAACCAAATCATTAAAACATATGTGTGAGACTGAAACAGTAATCTGATTTTTATATTTATTTCATTATGAGATACAAAACTAAGTTCTCTTTACAAACCCCTATGAGGGTAGGGACCAAAATTAAATTTAGAAGCCTTCAAGGTGCACCATAAAAAAAGACTCTAACAACAAAAAGAAAACTGAAGCTAAAGATCTAGATCAACTTGCCACAAAATGTTGTCACTTGACTCTGCAAGATATTCTTTATCAGTCATGAAATTCAATTCACAAACAAACAAGAATACACAGACTGCCAAAGATAAATCATACACCTTTAAAACAAGTTATTGAAATGTAACGTCCCCAGCCACCGGGAAACACCACTATAATCAGGCTTTGTTCAATTCAATACTGCTCTAATACCAAGTTCCAATACAAAACATGTAGCACAGCCCATTCTCNAAGTACATGTATGATATTTATATGAATTGCATGTGTTTACTGCATGTATGTTTTTACTGTCATATATAACATACAATTTCAAACAGACATATTTATTTATATTCTGCTAAAACACAGATTCATGCAAAAATGACAGTAAAAACATACATGCAGTAAACACATGCAATTCATATAAATATCATACATGTACTTAAACACAGCATGTAAAATTAACACAATTGATACTCATCTTTTAATTGATGGCCACCAACTACATGCAGACCTTCCACGAACGTCACAGCCATAGACCACATTGCTCATCACTATCATCAGTGGGTCACCCCTGAGCTGGGACTAAACTCCACCTGGTAAAAGGGATTCTTAGGCTAGGCTGAGACAATGGAATGTTACACAGTCAATCAGGAAGGATTCCCTCCCATGAGCTAACTTACACACACAGCTCACAACCTCTCATTCCCCACATGCTTGTCCCACCCCAGGAAGTATGCACCTTCACTGTTCAATAGTCCATCAACTGCTCAACTTCCCTTCCAGGGCTTCAGCAACAAGCCAGACAAGAATTCTCAGAGCTTTGTAGTTGTTGCTAGGCTCCCTCCAAGGGAAATCACTTCCCCAGCAATCTCTCTCACCTGGAGAGAGTTGCTCACAGGCCTAACAACCTGCTTCTTCTTTTCCAACAAACTCTCTCACCTGGAGAGAGTTGCGCACAGGCCTGACAACCTAACTCTTCATTCCACGGGCTTGACAACCCGCCTCTTCACTCCCACTCCTAATCAACCAGTAACTGGCTCAGGTTAACGCATCAACCAAAAACGAGTAAGGACACATAAGTTGGCAGCAAGCCATGCTCAACCAAGGAACTGAGTTGGCAACAACAACCAACCGTTAAGGCATGGTACGGGTTCAGGCAAGGTACAATGTGTTGTGCTTCATGGGAAAAGAACAGGACATCTCAAAATGTCTGCAGGTTTAAGAGGTGTGTGCATGTTGCAGAGGTCAACAATGGAGGTAATCGCTCAGTGTGTTAGTGTGTGCCTGGGAAGGCTAGCTAGAATGGATGCCCACCCCCAAGAATGATTAGTTTTTCAAATATAATTGTCTGTCCCAAATCAGACACTTGTCCTAATGAAGCTACATGAGCTCCACTTAACATATGTTCCCTTCCCACAAGAACTTAGGATAACATAGATTATGTCCAACCTTAGTTTTTAGGAAATAATAATATAATATTATTCCCATAGAGATAAGCCCTCAAGCTTAGCCCTTTCCCTGGCCTCTTAGCCCCATCCATTTCCCTACCCAGTGGAGCTTAGTCCCTCGTTCTGTTTTATCTTGCTCAATATACACACAACGATGTATTTATATTATTGATATGAGTATTTACATATACAAAAACAAGCTCTCTGGCCTTTAACATCTATGCTCTCCAACCTAATCATCACATAAGCCTCCTAGCTTATAATCACTTGGCTCACCAGCCTACAAAATATATTTACATTCATAATTACAACTGGGGCTCGGACTTGGGATATTACAATCCCCTCCCCTTATTTTTGCATTGTCCTCGGTGCAACTCATTTATACATGTGTAATTCAAATTCTTCAAAAATTTCCAAGCTTTAGCTATTGGAATCTTGTTATCCAATTGGTGATCTACTTTCCAGCACCAATTCTAGTATTCATACTATAGTTGGAAGTCAATTCTCTATTCCATAGGGCTACTTCTAAGAATAATGCAGCTTACTGTTCCATTTGACACACCCTCCTTATGGAAGCTACCATGTCATAAGCATCATTGGGTTGCCTCTTCCTTGTTGCACTCACCCTTCCAGGCTCAGGCCTCCCTTCACTGCTACATAGTCCTTCAGCGATCCATCTTGCCAAGGCTTTCATCCACAAGGAAAGCGCTAACCCATCACTAGAGCCCCACCAAGGTTCTACAATTATAGGGCTTTAGTGTCCTCAACAATAGTTGTCCTTTCCTAGCATTCCAACTTTAATCAATATTATCTCATTTGCATCACACACATGTAGTTATCATGAAGGAACATAAAACAATTCATTTAGAACTCAAACTTATTTCATAAGTAATTCAATTTTTCCCAAAATATGAAATTCTATTTCATAATTTTTCATTGGTGTTGCAATAATAGTATGCAGTCTTCCTTGTGGCTTTCAACAAGCACCATGTTGAATACCATTTTTCTTGCAATGCTCCTATTTTGCATTCAACCAACAAAATGTATGTATTTCCTGTACATCATACTATCATTGCAATATGTACAAAAACCTTATGAAGTGTTCTTAGAATTGCCTATAACTAACAATTCAATCACAACTACAAAACAATTTATTAGATAGAATGAATTATCATTCTATGTATATGCATGTTCATAATTAATATCACTAAGTTCATTACTTCTTTTTCTGAATAGAAAATTTCATGTAGTCAATGCTCAAGTGACTACTTGACTTGCAACTTTCCTGTTGCAATGTCCTAACAGCTCTTGAAATGTTCTCAACTCCATGAGTTAGCAACATTTCAGCCATTGGTATAATTATTTCCATGAAATAATATATATGCATGCACTCACAAAACATATTCATCAAATGCATTTAAGTATACAATTCTATCATGTACGAGTGCAACTCTGCCACTTACTAGGCATGAGTGCAACTCTCAATGCATATCTATTCAATGCACATTTGCATTGATTGCTCAGAATGATCTTTATGTAAGTCATGTATCTCACCATCCATAAATTGGAAATCTAGCCATTGTCTTGACACATTCTCCACACACTTCCCATTGTCTTTCTGACTATTTGGATGCCTTCCTTTTCAACTCGAACACTACACCAAGAATATAATTCTATGTTGTGCATTAGTGTTAGAAAAAAGGTTGCAGTCCAGGTTTTATTTAAAGATAGGAAGCTCATTGGGTATCTGTGTGGTATGTAACCTTTCTATATCCATACCTTGCCATATCTAACCATTTCATGGTCACATACATGACTAGCTTTCATGACATCCATTCCTATATCAAGTTTGTATCTTTTATTTCTTTGGTTATTACCTCATAACCAAATTAACATGACATGTTACTATGTCAGTGTGTGCATTCAAAAACTAGGAAGCTTTGATAATTATTACAGGCCTCCAGCCTTTACCACACCTAGTGGTATCTTATTCACATTAATGCATTTAAACGATACAATACTGTGGTTTTATAAAATAACTCTGGCTGGGGAAATTCTTACCTAAATTCCCTTCAGCAATTATGCAAGAGTAAATAAAACTCATACCTACATAGCTGCCATTAAATGAATTTGATGCTACCTAATTAGTTGATGACAGTAGAAGCTCTTGTGACTATTTATCAGTCTTATAATCAAACATTCCAGCTTTATGTTGTTTCCTTCCATATGCAGCAACATCATCGACAACACTTGCAAACATGTAAGAATTCTCCCTTTCTGTGTATGGTTGTCCAACAAGCCATAACCTAATTGTTGCTACATTAATCGCAGCAACCTCGTTCTTCCTGTATCACTTTTCTTTGTTGTTTCCAGAAGTCTCCAATTCTTCTCGGATTCCTTAATCTTCGTGTGCTCTCACTGTAATTACTGTACATGATTATTTATGACCTTAGCACTTTCTATCCAAATCACTCTTGGTTGCCTTTGCATTTCCTGCCAAATACTAAGTTGATATTAACCTTCAACTTTTATTTATTTCCTATATCCATCTATCCCAACTCATACTTGGATGAATTATAATACCAATCATGTTATCTTATAGACTTTGGATCTTCAACATTGATGAATCTCCCATGCTTTACCCACAATTATGCAACCCTAATTTCATCTTAGGTTGCTCTAAACCGATAAAGGGGTGTCCTAAGATCGTTCTTCTCCTTTCTGGTTTCCTTCAAATAACTTGTTTGCTCTCATAATATATCAGAGTTTTGTTTTGCATTTGGGATCTTAATATAAGCTCCTCGTGATCAAACCCATAACCGAGGCTTAATTCCCTTTACTAGGAACCGGTTTCTTTCTTACCATTGCATTGAACCTAAAGTGCTCTTCACCGGGTATTATGACCACAATATTATACATGTTCCAATCCCAAAACTGGAAAAACAATTGATCTGCCGACCACTTTAAGATCGACGATCCTAGTCGATTGCAGACCTCGAACATGCTCACAGTTTAACAGCAACCCCAACTTCATAAATGAAAAGATGTGCGATGGAGCAAAAATTAACGTCCACCGTTGATCTTCCTCCCATTGGAGATCTACAATCTCGGTTGATTGTGGGATGTGAAATAGCCCCTTCATTAATTTACCTTTGGAATTCCACAATCGTTCCCATTCATTGATCTATTCCACATGGATCCGACGATCATGATCTCACCCATTACCGATCTGGCATTCCTCCACGTCTAGATGCTTACGCAACTCCAATTGTATGATGTGTAAATGTGTTGAACCTGCACAGAATAGATCTAGCTAAACAATAATACACACATTTGCAGAGAGAATTGGAAAAGGAAGAAGAAGGAGAGAAAGAATGGAAGAATTCTCATTAACCGTTGTGAATAATGAATAATTTACACATGATATACTCTGTATAACTGAATGAGTTCGACTTGAGGTGAACCAAGTCACCATAGTGGTGGTCTAGAGTGATCTGGACACACGCCAGTAGTTACGGTAGTGAAATGCCACTTATTCTAGTCTCTCAGGTAGTTACGGGAGTGAACTGCCACCTAATTGAGTTAACTAGTCAACCAGTCTTCAATTAACTGACTGAACAGAGAGTAACGAGGAGTTAACTGAGGGAATCAAGGCTAATGCATCACTCTAGTGATGATACCAAGGCAAGGTCGAATTAGCATGGTGATGATCCCAATGTTGCATGGTGATGATCCCAATGCAACATCTAAACTCAACTCAACTAGTCAAACTGAAGTGTCAACTGAAAGAGAATATTATCCAAGTGAAATATTCTCTCCTAAAATATAGGAGACTGGATAATGACTAATTATGACTAATAAACAAATAAAAACCTTAGGAAAAAGAAATCCTAGGTGTGTGTGAAGTAACTCCAATACCCCCCCTGAACATCACTATGGTGAAAATAAAGATTAGGTCCCGACAATGAGGTCATGTTAGGTACCCAAGTACAAAATATACACTGAAAATAAACTGAGGAAAGAGGGAAAACCTCATGGGAAACCCCCCCCTCAAGGTACAATGTATGTAAAAAGAAGAACTACAGTTTCTAGGCAACTGTGTCCTTCACTCCAAGACGACCTCGCAAAAGATGGAATTTTTTCTCAATGAAGGTCTTAGTGAAAATGTCTGTCGTCTGTTCTGCTGAAGGACAGAATTTTAATTCGATGATCCCCTTGTGTACTAAGTCCCGGATGTAGTGCATGTGGATCTCGATGTGCTTCATTCGCTACCTCTGAACTAGATCTCTGCAGAACTTCAGAGTGCCCTGGTTATCACACCAGATGACGATCGGTCGATGAAACTGAATGCCCAACTTAGTGAGAAAATATTGTAGCCACATAGCCTGAATGGTTATGTTAACTACCCCTCTGTACTTTGCCTCGGCTGAAGATAGAGAAATGGCAGCTTGCTTCTTACTCGACCAACAGATAGGCCCAGAACCAAGACTGAGTGAGTAACCAGATGTGGACTTGCGATCAATGCTATCACCATCCCAGTCGGAACCCAGTCAAAATTAGTAAACCCAATGAGATCTAATGTAGAGTCTATTGCATAATAAATCCCAAAGGTGATGGTGCTCTGTAAATATCAAAGGATACGCTTTGCAGCTTTCCAATGTAGCTCATGTGGTTCCTGCATGAACCTGGAAACTGTGCCAATTGCATACGAGAGGTATGGTTTGGAGTGTGTGAGATACAAGAAGCTCCCCACTAGTTGTCTATACAGTGTGCTATCAACCAGCAGAGTCTCCCCACCATCCTCAAGTTTGACTCTTGATAGGAAAGGAGTTGGAGCAGACTTGCAGTCTGTCATGTGAAATCTCTCAAGGAGATCTCATGCATACTTGGCTTGAGAAATTTTGATGCCTAATGCATCCTGACTGATCTCAAGTCCAAGGAAGAAGTGTAGCGGACCCATGTCCGTCATCAAAAACCTGTCATGTAGAATCCTCTTGACTACAACAATCACTGAAGTCGAGCACCCGGTGATCATCAAATCATCGACATACAGAACTAAAAGTAGAAGTGAATCATCCATCCTAAGCATGTATACATTCAGGTCTGATTTACAACGTACAAAGTTTTGTGACAACATGTAGGAGTCCATCTTGGCATACCATGCCCTCGGAGCCTATTTGAGGCCATAAAGTGACTTCTTCGGTCAACAAACCAAAGATGAGTCTTGCATAAATCCCTGGGGCTGCTCCATGTAGATCTCCTCAGATAGATCACCGTGAAGAAATGCATTCTTCACATCCATCTGATGGATTTCCCATCCCTTGGCTGCCGCAATGGCAAGTGCCAATTGTATGGAATCCATGTTCGCTACTGGAGCGAAGGTCTCATCATAGTCAATACCATGAATCTGCTGAAAGCCTTTGGCGACAAGCCTAGTTTTGTATCTGTTGATCTATCCATCCATTGCGCTCTTGGTCCTGTAGACCCATCTGCATCTAACAAGTTTCCTCCCAGAAGGAAGGGAAACCAGATCCCAAGTCTGGTTCTCGAGGAGGGAGTTGTACTCCTCCTGCATGGCAGATTCCCAAAAGGGATTTCCAGCAGCCTCGCCATAAGACTGTGGATTCTGAAGACTTAACTAAGAAAATATGCCTTGAAGGCAATGGTTCAGTAGCAATGAGTGCAACAGGAGGCTCCTCAAAATCAAATCGAGTCCTCCTAGTATCGGCTGGATCACCAACGAGATCCTCTGCATCCTGAAGAGTAGTTTGTGCCCACTTGGGCCTCTGCTCTGGCTCTACAACTGCATCTGGATGCTCTGACTCTGCATCTAACTGTATTGGCTCTGAATCTGAATCTAAATCCTCTGAATCCTCTGAATCAGAACTCTCATCTGAAGAAGAGTCGACATGTGCATGCTCATCATCTTGGATAGGTGGAAGAGTAAAGGTGTCTGCATGCGGCTGCTAAGGTATATGCGAGACACTTTCCTCGAATTGGACACTACGCTCAATGATGAGCCGGTCTGAGGAAATATCAATAAGCCGATATCCCTTCACACTGTCAGGGTATCCAACAAAAATGCACTCAGTGCTCTGTGGATCAAGTGCCTTCCTCTTTTCAGAGGGAATCCTGACTCATGCACGTGAACCAAAAATACGAAAGTGGGTCACTTCCGGTTTGAGGCCGCTCCAAGCCTCATAGAGGGTCTTATCCTTGATAGTTCTATGGGGAGATCTATTTTGGATCTATGTTGCACAGTTAAGTTCTTCGGCCCATAGTCTCTGTGGTAGTGACTTTGCATGCAACATGCAAGATGCCATCTCCTTTAGAGATTGGTTTTTCCGCTCAGCAACTCCGTTTTGTTGCGGAGTGTAGGGAATTGTATGTTGCAACTGAATCCCTACCTCATGGCAAAGATTTTGGATCTCATGATTCACATACTCTCCCCCGTTATCAATTCGGAGGACTTTGATCTTCTTTCCGGACTATGTCTCAACCAAAGCTTTGAAATCTTTGAGGTGTTGAAAGACTTCTGATTTTTTCCTGAGAAAGTAGATCCAAGTAAAACGTGAGAAATTGTCAACAAAAATGAGAACAAACCTCACTTTGTTGATCGATGGATGCGGAAAAGGACCCACGAGGTCACTGTGGATTAGATCCAAAGGTGCGGAAGCTTGTTGAGACTTTCCTTTGTCGAATTTCTCTTGAGGGTGTTTTCCAGGAACACATCCCTAACATACTCCCTTGGAGAAATGGATGTCTAATAGACCATCAACCAATTTGTGCTTGCTAAGCTGTTGCATGTATCTAAAATTGAAATGTCCAAAATTGAAATGTCCATGAGTAAGCAGTAAAGCAGAATCAGGTTCAATGAATTTAGAAAATGTATACAATCTAGACTGATGATTTACCTCACCGGTAGCAACCTTGGAGTTGGTTTGCATGTCATAGATTTCCATGGAATTTGGTGTGGATACGACTTTCTTTCCGGTGCCGAAATTCGTCATTTGATACACAGAGAGAAGGTTGACAGAAAGCTTGGGAACATGCAACATGTTCTCGAAGCTTTCGTTGGTGAGTTCAATCCTTCCTTTGCCGGTGACTTTGACAGAAGAGTTGTCCCCCATCAGAATGGGAGGACCTTTGCATGCATCCAAAGAAGAATATATTGCTTCTGAGGCAACCATGTGATGTGATGCCTCTGAATCTATGATCCAAGCATCGGGAGAGGGATTGATGGCAATCAAGGCATGGCTAGAATTGCCTTTCTTGGAATTCAGATCTTTTGGATTCTTCTTCTTTGCACCCTCGGGGATGCAATCTCCAAGGTTGTTTTGTTGAAGTATCTGAGACATCAGATCTATTTGTTTTTGCATGCATGCGGATTTCAAATGGAATCCTTTGTGACAGTATGTGCATTTCTCTCCTTTTCTTCCCTTTTCTCCTTTGGATCTAGAGGCATCGGTGAAGGGTTTTATGTACCCTTCCTTCTTCGTATGTGCATGAGATTTCCTCTTATATTTATCTTTAGATTTCTGATATTTTTGGCTTCCATCATGCACAGTAAGTGCATGCGCCCTTGGGCCTTTGATTTCACCCATGTTGATGAGCTTGGTTTGCTCTTGTGTTAGGGATTCGATAAAGTCCTCAAGAGAAGGCATCTTCCAGGTGGCTCCAAAGTTGAATCTGACAGTATGGAATGTAGATACGAATACTGAGAATTCAGCACCAAGCTTGGAGAGAATGGTGAGAACCATTTGTTTCTCCTCCTTCGATTTATCAACCCCGCAAGCTTTGAGTTGCGACAGTAAATCCTTGAATTTTGTAAAGAAATCTTGGATATTCTCGAAGCTTTTTGGATCCAATGTGAGCAGCGCCACCTCCAGCATGTGTCCCCTCATCTCATCCTGTTTTTCAAAGAGCCCTTCCAAGATGGTCCAGGCTTCATTGGGAGTCTTACAGGAAGATATATGAAAAAGGAGATCAAGAGAAATAAGACTGCAAATTGTTCTGAGTGCCTCATCCATGCGATTTAAGTACTTGGATTTTTCTATGGCTGATGTCGCTCTGTATCTGTGTTCATGGTTAACCTGTATAGCCCTCTGGATCGGACATGTATGGATATTTTCTCCTTCCATGCAAAATAGTTCTAAGGTGTAAGAATGAATTCTTTTTGGAATTCCATTTTTCCGTTGTCTTCAATCTTTTGTACCTGCAAAAATTTTTGGTGTAGATTTTTCTTAGCAGTCTGTTGGCTCTGATACCATGTAAACGTGTTGAACCTGTATAGAATAGATCTAGCTAAACAATAATACACATATTTGCAGAGAGAATTGGAAAAGGAAGAAGAAGGAGAGAAATAATGGAAGAATTCTCATTAACCGTTATGAATAATGAATAATTTACACATGATATACTCTGTATAACTCAATGAGTTCGACTTGAGGTGAACCAAGTCGCCATAGTGGTGGTCTAGAGTGATCTAGACACACACCAGCAGTTACGGGAATGAACTGCCACCTATTCTAGTCTTTCAGGTAGTTACGGGAGTGAACTTCCACCTAGTTGAGTCAACTAGTCTTCAGTTAACTGACTGAACAGAGAGTAGTGAGGAGTTAACTGAGGGAATCAAGGCTAATGTGTCACTCTAGTGATGATACCAAGGCAAGGTTGAATTAGCATGGTGATGATCCCAATGTTTCATGGTGATGATCCCAATGCAACATCTAAACTCAACTCAACTAGTCAAACTGAAGTGTCAACTGAAAGAGAATATTCTCCAGGTGGAATATTCTCTCCTAAAAGATAGGAGACTGGATAATGACTAATAAACAAATAAAAACCTTAGGAAAAATAAATCCTAGGTGTGTGTGAAATAACTCCAACATGATGAATCGTCAACACTCCTTTCTTAGATCCTTACACCAGTAATATCTAACCTCTTATGGCGTCCCAATCCAAAAATATGGGTAACAAAGATTTTAACTTTCCTTCACTATTTTATGTTGCAATTTGACACTCGCAGTTATGATTCTCTAACAAGAGAAGTTATGGTTATTCCTCTACCTTTCTCAGGTTTCCACAATGGATTATCAATCGTTGATCACTTTGTTGATCAACTATCGATTATTATCTTTCCTTTCTTCCTATAACAAAGTCCCTCCCAATTATCCAAGGGTTTACTCCTTCAACCCTTTTAGGAATTAATTCTTGTCCACTCACTCAACCCTCYGGAGCGTCGAACTACCAGATAATGAAATCTTCCCTCCACGTGGCTCTCCCGACCAAYGATCAAGATTGACTCTGGCCTCCGAGCCTTCGAGAGTTTTCAACTCTGAATTGTTATATTTCAATTTCCTTCGGAGTGTTGAGGCTCCGGACTACAAGAGCTAGCGACATGTGTCTCCTCCTGTCAACGGTTTGGATTTACTCCATAGCTCTAGGCTTCGGAGTTGTCAGGGCACCTCTCCACAGATCTCACGTAGTTTCAAATTACCAGGGATCCTCTCCTTCCTCCACGTGGCCTCCTCTAGATCAATAACTGGGATGAGTTCCGCTCTTCGGGACTTCGAGAATCTTTGCACCCAAGTGATTTTTTACTCCTTCCCTCTAGAGTGTTGAATCTCTGGACTATAGAATCTACTGCCACGTGTCCTCTCTTGACCCACGGTGAGGATCTACTCCACTCTTTGGAGTTTCGAGAGTCTTCAAACTTTAACAACTCTCGACCAAGTTCCTCTGGAGCACCAAATCTCTAGATTTCATGATCTAGCGCCATGTGTCCTTACTTGTCAACGACTAGGATCGACTCCAGTACTTCAGAGATTTGGGATTTCCTCTCCTTTGCATGACAATGGTTCAGGTCTTCTGGACTGCTAATATCTGGAAACGCCTTAATCCACTGACACATGACTTCATTGATGAACGACCTCGATTCACTTCTGACTTCGGGATTTTGGGAGGCTTATCTCCTCCACAACAATCACACAAAAATGGTTAGACTTACAAAGTTCAAAGGATTTCAGGGGTTAAGCCACGCGCTACTTACTTGGATCCAATGACTATTGATCCTTGTACTCAGATCTGACGGTTCAGATATGTTCTCCTCCTCTGTGCACTCCTCCTTCTGACTAAGGGTTGATTCAACAACTCAAGTTGAATCTTATAGTTGATCCAACGACTGCTACATATTCTCCTTCTATTTATGCACAACTTTCCTTCAGATGAAAGATTTTTCTCAACATTCTTCAAAGGCTCGGCCTTTGACTCTTCCTCTGAAAGCCCGAATACTTGGACTTTGCCAGTGCTTCAAAAAATGCTACTCCTCCTTAGCTTGGAACTTGAAACAAGTTTACCTATGCACACCTTACGCTTCTTCTGCAGTCTGGGACTTAGATTGTTTTGGCCTTCTGGAATCCTCTTTCCCAAGACTGCTTCCTTGCTCAATTATGAGTCCTGAGCAGAAAGTTATGGACAATTGAAAATTGTCATTTATGTTATGTAATCCATGTATAATTTTTTTTCTTCTTCAGAGTCGAATTACCTCTTGGACCCTTGTTGGATCCTCTCATAAGGTTCACAAGCCTTCTTTTCTTCTTTAGGTGCAGGTCTATACTATTCGGGACCCCACAGACTACTTCACTAAGCCCCCTTTTTGTCTTGAAAACAATTTCTAGACACTAGCCCTTTTTCTTTGGCCCCCAATCTCATGTGACCACGGGCTATGACCAAGTGCTAGGCTAATAGGTGCTTATCCGGAGCTTCGAGACTTCGGAGCTCGGGAACTTCGAGCTTCGGGCTTCGAGGGCTTCACCTTCATCACACTTCATTTTTCCCGAATGTCGAACTAGAAAACTCCCAAATTCTTCGTCAATAACCACACACCAAGGGGGGTGCTATGTGGAATAAATAAGGAATGGACACGTGGCCCTATATGACGGGTGACACGCATCATATACTAACTGTCACGAACGGTCTTTCAAAAACATGGAGCATGGTGACACATGGCAAGCATCAAGTGTGTCCACATCATCGTAGGTGACGTTAGCAGGCCACATCACCCTTGGTGACATCATTACATCATGGCACTTCGACACTTCGGAGCTTCAAGCTTCGAAGGATTTTACAAGTTCTTACAACAGTTCCCCCGAATGCCAAATTCCCGAACTTCTTAACCTTTCGGGGTCTACGTAGTACAATTGTCATCAATCAAGGTGGTGACACGTGGCCCCACTGTTGAGTGACACATGTCAGGTCCCAATTGGTAATAAGGGTCGGTCAAAAGTACAAAAACAAGCGACATTGTTGTAGGTGAATCCCCCTACAGACAAGTGGATTCCCTCTTGGTCTCTAGACTCCTAAGGCCAAGACAAAAAAGTGCTTAACATGGACACTAACTTCTGTTTAGATTTAATCAAGCTAATAAATGAAAGAGAAGGAGAAAGATATGTACCTTATTAGCGACGTTTGTCCTTGCAAAGTCATGGTTGAGCTTCGATCCTGAGCTCCTTGATAGGTCCTGTAAAACAAACAAAGGTACAAAAGACTTCCTACTCTACTGAGATAAGCTCAAACATAGATCCATCTACTATAGACAAACTCATATGGAACAAGCATAAGTTTGAAAGAAACAGGCCAAGCATGGATTATTAATGAGAACAAGTAAAATTAATTACAATCCCTTGAATGAAGGCGCAACAGCTTCTTCCAGTTCTCCTTGTCCAACCCCTTTGCTCAAGTAATCTCCACTGATTGCTTTGATGACATCTCACTCATGAGATCATAAGTTTGATGTAATTCTCAACCTCCATCCGTACCTTTCACCATGAGAAGGCCTCCTTATATAACCTTGGAGAGGTCCAACCACTTGAGGGATCTTTGGAATAAGTTGAGGATTCCTCTCCTTCAGTTGAGGATCTTCCCTAAGATCATGCCTTGACCATCTATTCGAATGCAACCACCTTCAGGAATTGAGGGATTCTTCCCTGATTTGCATCAACAAACCCAAAATTTGCTCAGAAAAGGGTAGCGCTCCCCAAAAAGGGTGAATAGGGTACTCAAGCACTCCCCCAAAGAGGCTCGGGGAACGCCAACACTCCCTGATAGTGGGTAGGGGAGCGCTCCTCTCCAAAATTAATTTTTGAGTGGTTTTTTCAGTGGCAAAAGGCATGTACTTCCTGTTAAGTGATTTCTCTTCTTCCAAACTAACCTTTGAGGTGTCTTACTTGTCTTTATGATGTCGTTAGAGGCACGACATATGCAATATGGTAGTATGATGTTTGTGACACTTGTGGTCAAGATGTGACACTTACAACACTCGTAATGACGACATTTGCGACACTATCGAAGTGAGTAATTTTGAGGTGTAACAGATTGCCCCCCAAAGTACGAAGTTAGAAGACGATGATGACTGAAGTACTTTGTAGATTGTTTCGAGCAAGGGTATGGATGCAGAGAGGCTGGAAAAAACTGCACACAACCACCAAACAAATATTATGACATGTTTCAAACCCCAAGGCAGGCATACCTATGCTTGAGTGATAAAGACTTTTTAGGTATGGCCGCCATAAAATACACTGTGGATCCATAATTATATTGACAAAATGGTATAGCCACTGAAGATATAATGTGGATCTATACTCTTATGACCTGAACTGATCGTAGCCACGAAGAATACACAGTGGATCTACGAGATGACAAGACATAGCCACGACCAATACAAAGTGGATCTATGTAACAGTATATGTGTCATAGTTCAAAAGAACTCCTTCGCAACCTGGGTAAAGTACATATAAGAGTGATGACTCAACCCAGGGTCTTCTTACCGATCCCATTGTAGTACGAATCTAACCATGTGAATAGATGTCCTGATGTCGAACATGGCAAAAACCACTTGATTACCGGTCAATGATGTAAACCGTTAACAAGCGCGAGGGAAATCACCATTGATGTCAATGATTCCCAAGGTAATCTAGTACATTCCAACGAATGTGAATAGATGAGATGAAGTTGAACATCCATGGAATCATCCGATCAGAGGTCAATGATGTAAACCCACTATCGGACACGAGGAGGCCTGCCATTGAGGCATGCAGGTTCCAAGGTACTAACTGGTTTCTAAGTCCAGTTCCCGGATAATGTGTTAAAGTCGAAAGGAATAGACTCGCCGAAGGAGGGCCTTGATGTATCCCCCATTAACGACATGAAACTGACATAGAGATGTAATTGGTGGATCAAATGAACATGGACTGACATGGGTATTGAAACGGGATATTTGTGATGGCTGACTCTCAAGGCAGATACTTCCCTTGAACACTGAGGCACATCAACAGAAATGTGACATGGACCAAAACTTGATAATGCAATGGATGATGTGACTTTCGTCAGGTGACCCAAAGGAGTAAAAGAAACTCGGAGGATTGGCTCAGTGCAGAGGTTCAACGGATTAAAATGCGTGCAAAGACAAAGTGTCGTGTTCAAGAGCGACTATAAGAGTTACTAGTAGCGTTCTCAAAAACTGCTTGGCTTGCGTCTTTCAATTTTTCCCCCATCTAGATAGACGAGTACCTCTTTTTAATTTAATGAGCTCGAGGAGGGTAACACATGCTCGATATGACTCACCTTCGGTAAGTCCCTCTTCCTTTATTTAACGAACTGGAAGAATTAAGGGTTCGATCCCATATGGACCCTTCAATGTATGACTGTTTAACGAATCCAGCGAAGGTAAACTCGGTGATTTTTCATATTTAGA
>JASDQU010104400.1:96676-107119 GCA_032191745.1 Picea mariana | reverse complement strand
ATTTAATGAGCTCGAGGAGGGTAACACATGCTCGATATGACTCACCTTCGGTAAGTCCCTCTTCCTTTATTTAACGAACTGGAAGAATTAAGGGTTCGATCCCATATGGACCCTTCAATGTATGACTGTTTAACGAATCCAGCGAAGGTAAACTCGGTGATTTTTCATATTTAGAGAGTCTGTAAAGAACTTAAAGATGAATCCAACGTTGTCCTTTTTCGTAATGTTAGTCTTGTGAGGCCGAAAAAGAGATAAATTATCACTTGAAAGACGCCCTTTCAAACTTTTTAACGAGTGGGAAAGGAAGCAAGATCACTCGGCAATCTTTTCATGTTTAGAGAGTCTGAAAAGAGCTTAAAGATGACTCCAAGGGGTTCCTTTTTCATATATCCATGCGAGTCCGAAAAAGCGATAAAAGTCTACTCGGTTACATTCTCATGTTTTTTCAAGCATGAGAAAGAACAAAGACTAAGCTCGGTATGCCCCCAGCTTGAAAGCTAGTGGCTTAACTCCAAAATGATCATCAAAGGATGGAGACATGCCCTCCAAGCTTCAATTCATTCACTGACTTTGAGGTTGTCACCAATTTCTCTACTAGACGGAGAAAAATGATAAGAGTGGATGAAAATAAGGTTCAAGAAAGGTGATTGTTTCATTTTTTAATGAGCTTGACACCGAAAAAGAACTATGCTAAAGGCTCCAGGTTCAATCCCCAGATTCTTGTTTCATTTTTTAACGAGCTTGCGACATAGAAGAGAAACTATGCTCATGACCTCTGTTTCATTTTTTAACAAGCTTGCCATAGAGAGAAAAACTATGCTTGTGGCCTCTCCATGATCATGGCTTCCAAGAGATTAACGCTCTGGAAGGACACCATGTCGAGGGACAAAACTCGGTCATGGCTTCCAAGAGATCTTCACTGGATGAAAGAAAATCACTCTGGAAGGAACACATGTCGAGGGTCGGGATAGGGATAAGGAGATCGGGCTCCAATAGCCCTACCGAAGAGATCACCATGTCAACTACCAGATCCAAATTATCAAAAGTTGAAGTCATGGGAGATGATGGAAAATCAACACCAGGAGGGGAGATAGAGTGTATATCTTCCCGAATTTCTTCACGAGGGGGAATAAAAGAGGATCAATGATGGTTATCATCCCGAGGTAGCTCATCAATACTCAACATTTCCATAATAGATTCATCCGAGGGAAAAATTGTGGAAATGTAGTCGAGTGCAGACGACAAGGAACTTAACCGTGATGGCATTGAATAATTTTCGGGTGCCAATAGATGTTGGTCATCCAAAGAGGGAGAAGTGGATTGGATAGAAACATATGATGTTTCGGCTGGACTAAGTGGCATGGTGTCACCTAGTGCATCAAATTCCAACAGACTAGGTACAATCCAAGGGTCAGATGATTCCAAAGATTGATAAGCCGCGGTTGAAATCATATCGACAGTGGCAATATGATGTGTAGTCGGTGGAAGTGGTGTAGGGAAGGTACCCATAAGGCTAGAATATTTCAGTAATCCAACACCAACGCTTTCATACGTGATCTTGTGGTCTCCCAAGAAAGGAATGTTGTTGGTAGCGGGAGCGCGAGCATCGGTTGTGCAGAAATCTAACTGATCAACAGTGACAATTGTTCCCTGATGAGGAAATTGTACACATCGAAAAACCGACGAGGCAACGACAATCATAGCATAAAACCAACTTCTTCCAAGTAACAAGTTGTAATCAAGGGGAGCATCGACCACCTCGACATCAACAATGACAGTTTTTCCACCCAATTGGATGGGCAGGGACTGTAAAAGCCCATGGGGATGAAAACCTCGCCCATCAAATGCGTGTAACATCGTTGGGGATTTTTTAAGTGCAAGTGATTTTAAACTTTTCCAACATGCTAAAGACATGACACAAGTTGAGGCTCCCTGATCTAGAATAGTTCGGTGGATTTGTTGATTGTGAACACCAACATCAACTTGGAAATCAAGTTGGTGGGAGAGCCGAGATGTATAATTGTCCAGGTTAAACATGATATGGTTGGATGACTCAGGATCAACAGCGCCAATAGAGGCCAAGAGAATTCTACGTTGACTGGGGCAGTGTTGTAGAACTTCTAACGCAAACATAGCACACGGTGCTTGAGCCAAATCTTCAACAATGTTGTAGTTCTGAGCGACACGTGAACTAGGATTAAATGTAGATTTACGTATAGTGCTCTTAGGAGGGAGTAAGATAGAGTCGAACGTAAGTTTCTCAATCTGAAGTGGTCCAGATGGAGGATTAACCGATGGAGGACTAACGGAGGACGGTGATGGATCCGGGAAAGTATCGGTACTGTTAGTGACTTTTCCTTTGTCAGGGTTACCTGGTGTGTCGGAAGTCTTAGAGTGTGTTATCACTCGAGGAGTCTTTCCCTGACTATAAAGGGAATGAGCCTGGTAACTTAAATATATGAATAATGTATGGGAAATAGGATTAGTTCGAATGACTTGATATACTCACAATCACTCAAAAAACTTATAAATTCACTTGAAGACAAAATGCTTTCCACTATGTTGTTTAGAAGGTTTAAATCAAAGTATGGAAGTAAGAAGAATGGCTTATTATATCAGTAGAATCACATACACAAGATTGTACATGTGAATGACTAATTACAACAGGCAGAAAATGTTCATAAGCTAAGTATATCAACGAAGAGATGAGGTGACAGTCATCTGTCATTAGAAAGACCAATGTATACAAGCTTAATATATCGATGAAGAGATAAGATGACAGTTATCTGTCATCAAATATACATAAAACACTGCATACAAGTTACTCATAAATGTAGAAAAGATGTAATATAGAAAACTGAACAACACATAGTGAAATAAGCTTTTGTGTCAAGATTAATCCATAAATGTCTGAAACGAAAAATGGCTACAAGTCCCCAAAGTTGAATCACGGTCCTCGAACTGTTTTTCCCTCAATCCTTCGAAAGCTCTTGGCTTTATATCCTTTACATCAAAGTTTCAATATCATATAAAAATGGAACTGAAATAACTATAACTGAGCAAAATCAAATTAGATCTAATCAAGTAAGATATAATCTTATCATCATAATTCGAATTTGACAGTCTACAGGTGAAGATCATGGAACTCAAGATCTCTGTTTGGCAGCTGGGTGATTTTTGTCAAGAATAGAGATGTCATTTGGCTTCATTCTTTCACCATATGTCTCCAAAGCTTGAATAGTAAGCTGATCTGGCTTCTGATAATCATTATCCTTCATTTAGAATTGTTCCCAGGCGTCCTGGAATCGAGAAAACATGATCTGGGCAAAAATAGTAGCTTTCTGCCCTGTTCTGTGCAGACGTTTTATGGAAATATGTCACCTAAATATCGACCTATATCTCTCAAATAAAAACATATTTTTGAAAAATGAGAGATATTTTGTATATCGGTTTGTTTTGAGAAAAAACCTCTCTGATTTCTTCGATATTCGTTTTCATTTGCCTGGGATCCGCATTTCAAAAACATGTGTCAAACAGGGAAATCTCAAATCCAAAAATTAGGGCTTATAGATGAATTTGATTCTCCCAATATGTGACACCTGTAGGGAAACTGAGAGAGGTTATTGTTCTATGACGTGTTAGGAACAAAAACCTCCGCCCATTTCTTAAAATGATCTTCCAGTCGCTCAAAATCATCATTCTAAAATGATGACTCAACCCAGTAAAAACGCAGAATTTTTGTGCTTTCGGTAGCTAAAATAGCCCCAAATTTCGTGTTTTAGTTGTCGAAAGCTAGGCTTTTGGTAGATTAGAGGCCCTTTTGAAAAAGGCATTAGCTACCGAAACCTGAGTTTTGACTTTTTTGAAGGAAAGAACAAATCAAATGTTTTTCAAACTTTATTTACAAGCTGGAACTCATTAAAATGAGTCGTAAAAATTTGTAGAATTTTTTCTAATGACTCTCTTAATCTCCTAATCAAATAATTTTGACCAATTTATTTGAGGAGATAACAGAGTGAGTGGTCAAATTAATCCCATTAAACATATAAATATGTGCACTCGTCGAGGCCTCATCTTGAGGATGGCTAGAACTGCCCCCAGGAGAGGGGGTTTGAGCAACCATGGATTGATGTTGTGGAAAAGGCTGAGTAAGCACAGCGGGTTGTGAATTTCCCTGGAAAAGTTTGGCCACTTCATTGCGATGTGGACAGTCTCGAGTGTAGTGATCCTCACCACAAATGATACACGGAAATTTCAGTTTCACTTGTGGTGTCTTTTCGGTAGCAGGTGTTTGAGCTTGATTTTTTGGTTGTTCATTGTTATTGGTATTTTTTGATTTATTTTTTGTCTTCTTCTTACCTCTGGATTGTTGTGAAGGGGCAGATTGAACTGCATTCACCTCAAAAATATGTGTTTTTGGGGAGGCAGAGGAGACTGTGGTCGACTGGGAAGTAGATTGAGTTTTGATGGAACCGATAAGACTGTCCACATGAGATGAGGATGACGGCTTGGATGGATCGGTATTAGCTCGAGCAGCATTTGGAAGAAAATCATACAAAGTACTAGATTGGGAATAAACCAAATCTAAGTACTGAGCCCGAGCAATAGTTTCTTCCTCGGTGACTGCGCCACCCATAGCGACATCGCGAGCGATCGAGGGTAAAAGTGATTTAGTAAACCATTCCACCAATAATATGTCAGGAATGATTACTTTGATCATCCTTCGTCATCATCTCCACTCATGAATATGGTCAGAGATATGCAGGGAGTCAGTTTGACGAAGGGAGGTCAAGAGTTCAGTACCTATCTCGTAGCAAATAGGTAGTTGAAAGTGCATGAGGAAAGACATGGAAAGGGAGTTGAAATCATGAAAAGAAGCACGTGGTAGTTCAATATACCACTTTGTTGTTGAGCCCGTAAGTGTTCGCTGGAAAAGATGCAAACATATAGAATCATCCATGAGGGAGTTTGATGAACACCACAAATGGAAAGTCATCACATGGTTATTTGGATCTTCTCCAGATTTTTCGTCAAATTTCAGAATATCATAAGGAAGTTTACCTGGAATAACTGGCCAAACTGGTGAATGAAAAATAGGATCATTAGTTAATTGAGACAAGTCTGGGAGATCCAGAGTCGCAAGGAAAGGTAGTTGTCGGTTAATTTACGGATGATATTGGTGTGGCATAGGAACACCAGTAGGACCATAAATCGGGTTAGGTGGATAGTTGTAACTAGTAGGTCCTCCTACATACGGTTGTTGCTGACCAAGATAAACAGGATTCAATGATGGCTAAGAAACACTTGCATAACCTAGTGGGTTCTGAGCATTATAAGCTGGGTGATTTGCTTTCCCATGAGGAGGATAAACATGTTGCCCTTGAGGAGGGTAAGAAGTCGATCCTGGAGGTGGATACACATTGGGGGGAGGATAAGCATTAGACCCTTGGGGAGGATAAGGTTATTGTCCTTGAGGACTCCAGGTGATGTTTGGGACATCCGGATAAGGTTATCCATGGAATGGTTTGGAAGAGACAGGATTTAATACTCCTCCTTGTGGGTTATGATATGAGTGCCCCCCAACGTGGGGTTGGGTAAATGTGCCTCCCAAAGATACTCCCCAAGATTGTGAAGGGTTTCCAGCAAACGAAGGTTTCCCCCCTGCCAGTGGTGGATTAACGACCGGGGTATGACTGGAAAAGGGAGGTTTCCCTCCAGGAGGAACATGAAAAGGGGGTTGTCCCCCGGGAGGGGTAGGCCCACCATAGAATGGTGGTCCTCCAGGAGGGATAGGTCTGCTAGATGGTGGTTTCCCTCCAGTTGGTTGTATTTGGTTGGCAAGGGTCTGCATTCTCTGGTGTAAAGATGTCTCGGCAAGATCGTGCGGAACATGTGGAGATGTAGAGTGAAAGTTTGTAAAACTGGGGGTAGGGATCGAAGTGCCTTGGGAATGAGTAGAGGTGATGAGTCCAGCATTAGGATGGACTTATGCTAACGTAACAGTAGGTTTAATGACCTGATCGATGGGGTGATTCATAGTTTGACCGGATGGGCCTGTTTCACCAGAAGGGTCATGAGGATGAAAGGGTTGTCGAATAGATTCAAAATGCTCATAAAGATCACGTCCTGATGAATTCCTCCATATAGAACGAGAAAGTGTGGGATTTGTATCTACTACAGTGCTAGGACGAATAGGAGTCCTATACTTATCACCAAAGGTTGGTTCTGTGGATCCCATATATGTTTCGGTAAAATCTCTCTCCGGTAACTGTGGGACCTCTTCGTCTATGACGTTCCCAAGGGAGTCTAAACGAAGCAAAAGTGGTTCGAGAGGGGTTACCGACACAGATGTAGTGTGAGGAGTGGGATTCTCAACCGTAACCAAAGCGCCTTCTTGATTGTCTAATGGAGGAGTAACAACACTCCCAACGTCATATTGATTTTCTACCTCTCCACGGTAGTTGTCTTCTGGAGGGTTAGGAGGTAAGGGTTGGTAGTCTTCCGGAGGCATCCCTTGCATCCTACGTGATCGATGAAGACCTCTATCGTCTACAGGCTCAATTTTGGAGAATAACAATACATGCTGAAAATCTAGGGCCAACTAACAAAAAGAAACAACATACACTAACAAAATCTAGGAATCAAAACCAAGCAAAAAGGACTTCTCTCAATGATCGTACTAGTTGGTGATGAAATCTAACATCGCGTGATCAAGTCAAGAAGGGGCTAGGATATGGTGAAATAGTTACAATTGTGACCTGCTTAACAAACTTTCACCTTGATGCAAGCTTCCATGCAGTAATTGTGGATTTACCCTCCAAGGAGCCCGAGTGAGTTTGACCAATGTCTGTTCCGGGTACGGTGAGACTTCCCTTCATTGTCACCTCGTGTAAGTACCTAAGGATTACGGCAACTAGGGACACCAACTCACAATCAGCCCCTGTGCGGGTACAGTCGATTGTCCGATCCGAACGTATGGGCAGGATAACAAGTCCAAAATCAACTCGAGAGGCTCCCACACATAATCGTGGGTATACTCTCAAGTGACCCCCAATATACGATTTGACCACTACAAACAATTAAACCACAGAGGGATAATCTTCGTAATTCACCCGAATGCAACCTCGTGCGTAACCCCTGTGTGAGAGGGGGATCCCAGAAAGCCTATACGACAATTGGATTTGACTCTCCCTATCTCAGGATGCTAATGTTTGTTTTGAAAAACTTTGGAGAGTTGTACTCATAGCCTAATCCAAAGTGTTAATCCTAGTCTAATGTTGGTGGAAGATCCTAAAAACAAAAAATGTTCTAGATAAATTTTAATTAGTGATGATTTTACGGATGTTCTTTCCTCAAAGGGTGTATGACAATGAAATTGATGGTATGATAGCTCAATTCCCAAAAATGCACAAGAAAATGATAAGCAATCGTTTCTTTCGATGAATGCCTATTTAAGGGAAAGAGAAAAAGTTGTTTTCACTATCAAACACTAAGATGCAATGTCCTCATACAAGTGTTTCTCAATCAAATCCAATGCAATGCTAAAAATTTCAGAAATTGCTTCTAACATCCAAACCAATCACTAAAATATGTCCTTTTGCTTTTATTTGAATGATAATTAGATGTAAAACTTCTAATGTCAATCAGACTTCAGGATTAAACAATTAGAAGCAAACCTCACACAAACAAAAAATACACTCTCGTCATGAAATAGACAAGAAGGACAAAGATAACCAAATTGCAAACAAGAACCAAAAAACCTCAAACAAAAGAGAAATGATGGAAAAATGACTTCAAAGATCAAATGAAAAGGTTCACATACCTTTGGATTTCCTCACAAAAGTTTCCACTCAGTCAGATAAAGGAGAAGAAAACAACAAGTTAACTCTAGGTCAGCAAAGACAAAGAGTGACTTTAAGGCAAGGAAATAAAATGTCAAAATCCGAAACAAGAAGAGATCAATCCTTAGAAAACAGAGAGTTGACGACCAATACCAAGATGGACTGAGAGTATGAGACCCTGAGCAAATGCAAAAGGCAAAAATTGAACTTTAGAAATTGAAAACCTAGATGATTTTCACTGAAAATGGGATAGTGCTCTGGTGTAAGGGGTACCAGAGTGCTCCAACACTCTGTGTAAGACCACCAGGGAGTGTTGGTGCTCTGCTAGCAAGGGCAGGGGAGCGCTCTGCTGCAAAAGCTCAGAAAAAATGCCCAAAAACTCAAAAAATCAAGAAAAATTAGTCAATCAGGGTAATCATAATGACATAAAGAGGCAATCAAACAAATATAAGAATAAAAAAGACAATATGGAGAAGGTCAAATCAGTGGGCAAAGAGCCAAAACAAGTTCTGGGAATGGAAACAAAAATCAGAGCTCCTCCCCAATGGAGTCGCCAATTTCTGTTGTAGGTGAATCCCCCTGCGGACAAGTGGATTCCCACTTGGTCTCTAGACTCCTAAGGCCAAGACATAAAAGTGCTTAACATGGACACTGGCTTCCTTTTAGATATAATCAAGCTAATAAATGAAAGAGAATGAGAAAGATATATACCTTATTAGCGACGTTTGTCCTTGCAAAGTCCTAGCCAAGCTTCAATCCTGAGCTCCCTGATAGGTCCTGTAAAACAAACAAAGGTACAAAAGACTTCCTACTCTACTGAGATAATCTCAAACATAGATCCATCTACTACAAAAAAACTCATATGGAACAAGCATAAGCTTGAAAGAAACAGGCCAAGCATGGATTATTAATGAGAACAAGTAAAAGTACTTACAATCCCCTGAATGAAGGTGCAGCAGCTTCTTCCAGTTCTCCTTGTCCAACCCCTTTGCTCAAGTAATATCCATTAATTTCTTTGATGAAATCTCACTCATGAGATCATAAGTTTGATGTAATTATTAACCTCCATTTGTACCTTTCACCATGAGAAGGCCTCCTTATATAACCTTGGAGAGGTCCAACCACTTGAGAGATCTTTGGAATAAGTTGAGGATTCCTCTCCTTCAGTTGAGGATCTTCCCTAAGATCATGCCTTGACCATATATTCGAATGCAACCACCTTCAGTAATTGAGGGACTCTTCCTTGATTTGCCTCAACAAACCCAAAATTTGCTCAGAAAAGGGTAGCGCTCCCCCAAAACGGTGCATAGGGTGCTCAAGCACTCCCCCAAAGAGGCTCAGGGAGCGCCAGCACTCCCTGACAATGTGTAGGGGAGCACTCCTCTCCAAAATTCATTTTTGAGTGGTTTTTTCAGTGGCAAAAGGCTTGTACTTCCTATCAAGTGATTTCTCTTCTTCCAAACTAACCTTTGAGGTGTCTTAAGTGTCTTTATGATGTCGTTAGAGGCATGACATATGAAAGATGGCAATATGATTTTTGTGACACTTGCAACACTTGTGGTCAAGATGCAACACTTACAACACTCGTAATGACGACACTTGTGACACTATCAAAGTGAGTAATTTTGAGGTGTAACAGACACATGGCAGATTTAGAGGATGTCCACGCCACCCTCGATGATGTCATCCTACCATGTATCAGTTACACTCCGAGACTTCAAAATTTCGGGCTTCAGGAGATCCAACACTAGCACACTCAATTTCTCCCAAATGCCAAACTTCCGAACAATTGTTTCCCAGAGCTTTAGGACTTCCAAGCTCCAAGACTTTAGAGATTTCCTCTACATTACTCCCCATTTCTCCTGAACTCTGAATTTCCGAACTACGCAACTCCAGAGTTTCGAGACTCCGGGACTTCCGCAATTTTCAATGTTGATCACCACATAAACCCCAAACTAACGAACCTCTGAAACCCTGCACGACTAATTTGTGGACACATGTCTTTGATAGTGAACAATCCAGATGGGTTTCAGACTTCAGGACTTCCGGAAAAAATCCATCCTCCGCAAACTTCAACAGATTTCCTTGAACTCCGAACCGCCGAACCACTCGGGGAAAAATCTACAGCCCTCCTCCTCCCGGATGATCTACGACTGAAATTCACTATGGGACTTTGAAGCTTCGGGCTTCGTCTCCTTTTCTCGACAGAACTTTAATCTCACCGAAGTAGCAAAGTCCGAAGGAATTGAGGGTTATCCGTTGTGATCCTCTTCTAGATCTGATAGTTGGGAAGGGTTTACCTTCCCTCGAACCGATCCTATGGTTCAAATTCAATTTTGTGGCCCTTAACCATGGTTACTATTACAACTTGCTCCACCACTCCTCTTGAGCTTTCAATTACAACCCAGGAGCTCTCTCAATGCCCCTCTGGCACTCTTTTCATCAATTCTCTGTGAATTCCTTACTTCAAATTCCACATACATTTCCCATCCAGGTTCAGTGTTGAAACCATGGGCTATGATACCATATTGTAACGTCCCCAACCACTGGGAAATGCCACTACAATCAGGCTCTTTTCAATGCAATACTTCTCTAATACCAA
>JASDQU010104400.1:46951-96453 GCA_032191745.1 Picea mariana | reverse complement strand
AAATGAATAAGTTCTTCAAGTTACATGCCCCAACATGTGGCATATATATATATATATATATATATAAGTTCAAACAAACATATGTATGTATATTCTGCTAAAACATAGATTCATGCAGAAATGACAGTAAAAACATACATGCAGCAAACACAGGCAATTCTTATAAATATCAAATATGTACTTAAACACAACATGTAAAATTAACACAATTGGTACTTATCTTTTTATTGATTTCCATCAACTGCGTGCAGACCTTCCACAAACCTCCCAGCCATGGACCACGTTGTTCATCACTATCAGTAATGGGTCACCCCCGAGCTGGGAATATCTTCCCAATGTGCAATTTTATTTATTTTTATTTGCAAATCTCTTTTTATACAATAGACTGTCAACAGAATCATTTTGGCAATTAACACCAGACTGCATTAAGCGCGCAATGGAGTGTAACATAAGCTAACAACTCTTCAACATACGGGGTAGGTATCACAACTTTTAGTAATTGCTATGTGATAGGTTGGGTTCAAAAACCTGGTGCTCTTTCATTTATTCACTATACGGCCTTCAAAAATCGACCAAAAGCCCTCGTAGGTAGTCAACCAACGAATCAAGATCCAATGCAGGTAAAAAATATCTCTATTGTCAGGTCAACACATAACCGTTTCAAAAACCAAGTTTTAGTTTATAACAGTCACGACAAGGAAGAACGAGGACTGAACGGTTGGGTGGGTAAGACAATTCTACAAGTGGGGTTTGTAAAACAAAACCAAAACCTCCATTATTTTTAAAACAAAGTTTGACACAGTTGTTTCCAAGGTGTTCGTGAGGCAAAAACCCGACTTTGCATACAAAAACTGTGGAATGGTAACTCGACAAGGCCACAAGCCTCTCATGGATTGAGCAGGAAGTAAGAATAACCATATTAAAAGAACCCAGAACCTGACTGCCTCTTTTGTTTACCATAAAACCCTCTAGGATTCTACCACGAGACATGGGTGGAAACAAAACAAATTTTCCATAGAATCTATCAACAGCAAGGACCAATGATAAATAGTCATCCACCCTAGGCGCAGCCATAACTGAATCACTTCAACATGAAGGAGCATTAAACAAATTCCAACTTGCAACACTTGAACGCCAACCAATATCGTTTGCACAAACAGATCATACATTCAACCATTGTATCCTTTAGAAACAAAACAATCTGCATACAAATTCTAAAAGCCAACACATAGATTCTATTCAGATCAAGGTTACAATGATGAATGGAAGGGCGAGATTCACCATACATGTGAGGAAGCACCGAAAAAAACCAAATACCACCACTATACTCCCAACGGCAGAGCGAAATGGAGGAAAACTAACCAGAGCAACCAAAAATGCACGACAAAGTGAGGGTGGTGAGCTCGAGGTGGGGTAATAACGACGTGCAGTAAATGCACATCGCTTCTCCACCCTCTCATTAATTGTTTCCAAACATAGCTAGGACGGAGCTCATCTAAACTTTCATAAACGCATTAATAAACCATATTCAAATCCAATCATGTCACTTCCACTTTGCCAATTTGAAACGAAAACCCCCTGCACCATAGTTGTTATACCAACACCATAACATGATATGTCTCATATTCACTTCTAACAAGTTCCAATTTGCAAAGATCAAATTGACCTCAAAACAATTACATAAACCATAACTATTATCCACCAAACATAACCAAATACCAGGAACACAATATGCCATGAATGCAATATGTCATAACCAATGTGTAAGTGAGTTGAAGTTTGAATTTTAAACATATGTCAAAGTAGATGTATAGCAGTTATAACCAAAGTGCTTGTCACTTTGAACCTTCTTTTGAATTTTAAATTGTCATTCGTTATCATCATTGATTGTATGTGAAAACTTATTCAAACTCTTGTGTTTTTCTCAAGCTGTAAAATCGTTTCGTAAATTTGTCATGAGCGCAATTCAGAGAAGCGTTTTATTTTTTCACCATTATTTCAACAAGGGGGTCCCACCTATTTAGTCTCTTATTAATATGTATGTATATAAATAATAAGGCAATGCAACCAATTTGCATGCAGGTACCCGACGTTACGCTTATGGGCGTCAACAAATTGGCGACTCCATAGGGAAATTTGTTTCTAACAGATTCAGAACTTAGAATCTCCAGTTTCGCAGACCGTTAGAAGTAGATGATCAAAAAAACTGTTGAAGAGAATAGTTATGCAACAGGGGGGAAAAGATGGTTTAAGGGAAATAATGAGACATGATTTTGGGAATAATTTATGGAAAGTGGTACGTATGAGGGGGTTTGGTCTTGTATGCATAACATTTGATCAATATGTAAGATATAATGCTTCTTAAAGTATCAAGGAGAATATCCTGATATTCTCTTTGGATCTCGGGATGCAAGAAAAAAAGGAATAGCAAAAACAGGTAAGAAGACAAAATTAATTATCCTACAACAGTGTTGAAAGCAAAAAGAAATTTCAGCGATGTCTGAAACGAGGACATCGTGACAATTGTGTGTATCTTATTTTCCGTTGATCAACAATATTTACAGAATGACAATATTATGGCAAAACTGATCCAGACTTTATTTTTGATAATTTAAAAAAACAAAACAACATAAATAAAAAACTCAACAAACCAAAGTAAAACAAAACAGTAAAACAAAAGACTATATACAATAGTCATTTTTTTTTTGCAAGTGTTTAACGATCAAGTTGGTTCCACATAATGTTTCAAGTGGGAACCATTGGTACTGTAAGAGAACAACCTCTCTTCCAAATCCTTTAGGAGGTATGAGTTTGCACCTAGGATAAAAGCAATTTTGAAAGGACCTAGCCACAGTTTTTGGAACTTAGAGTGTCTTCCTCTCTCAGCGTGGGTTGAGTCCCATAGTAGGAATTTCTCATCAATCTTGAATTCAAAAACTTTTGCTCGTCTGTTAAAATATTTTTTTACAGTTTGTTGCCTTCTTTTAATGTTCTCCAAGGCAAAATTCCTTTGTTCTTCTAGGTCTAATAGTGCATTTACCCTTTGGGGAACATTGGAAGAATTTAATTCTTCAATCTATAGCATCAGTCGTAAGGAGAAAAGTTCTAGCTCAGTAGGAAGAATAGCTTCTTGACCATATACAAGTTGAAAGGGAGTACAATATGTACTTGCTTTGGAGGTTGTGCGATCTGCCCAAAGAGCATAAGTAAGGAGTGTGTGTTATTGGCAAGGTTTGTCTTCTATAATCTTCTTTACGATCCTAACCAAATTATTATTAGTGGACTGTGCTTTCCCATTTCCCAAAGGGTAATAAGCAGATGAAGTGAAATGTTTGACCCCTAAATTAGCCAGAAATTGAGTTAATTTTGCATAAATGAAGGTTGGGCCATTGTCCGTAATGATCTCTAATGAAATGCCAAATTTTCTACATCGCATGAGAACTTTTCTAAGATGACCAAAATGATCCAACCAATTCTTTGAATAGACAGTCAAATCATCAATATAAACTTAGATAATTTTACCGATCAGATCGTCAAAATCTATCTGCATAGCTCTTTGAAAAGTGGCACCTACATTAGACAAGCCAAAAGGCATGCGTTCATAAGAAAGTGTGCCCCAGCATGTAGTAAAAGTGGTTTTATACCTATCAGTCCTCTTTACCTTGATTTGATTATATCCAAAAAAGCCATCAAGTAAGGACATCATGTGTGACTCTGTAACTTGTTGTAAAATCATTTCCATATTAAGGAGAGGAAAATGATCTTTGACACTCACTCTGTTCAATGCACATAAATCAAAACATAATCTGATCTGACCAATAGTCTTCCGAACAGGGACCAGATTTGAAACCCACTCGGAATACTTAACTAGAAAGATTATACCAACTTTCAATAATTTTTCCAACTCTTTCCTAATAGTACCTTCAAGTGCAGGGTTAAAAGGTATTTGTTTTTTCCTAACTGGTTTTACCCCCTCCTTGATAGGAATGGCATGTTGTATAAGATCAGGATCAAAACCACGAAGATCCTCGTACGACCATGCAAAAACATCTTGAAATTCATGAAGTAACTCATTGAATTTCGTCTTTTCTTCATCAGAACATTGGGCACCTAATTTAACGATCTTTGGAGATTCGGGTGTCCTAAGGTTCAAGGAAATGGTATCACCTACTTTCCTTTTCGACTCCTCTTCTTTATGTGTCTCTTTTTTGTCTACATCACTCGACGAAAATGAACTTTCGAGAGGAGTCAAGCCTTTAGGAAATTTATCATCTTCAATAGATATGATTTCTTTTGGCTTAAATGGTTCATTTTATATGAAAGCACAAATGCCTTCGTCACTCAAGAAAAATTGCCATGACTCTATGTTATCGAGGATGTGAGGACGATATGGAGATTGGAACGTACAATCGAGTCATTGAGGTAAAAAATTTCGAGTCGGAGATGTTGCAAACACAACTAACCTATCATCCATTGAATTGAGTTCCCTCTTAACATGAGTGATGGTAAATGATATCAAGTTCGAAATAAGCATCCAAATAGATTGGGTATAGTGTTTAAGCAACTTGTTTCTTGGAGAATAAATCTTACGTACAAGGTTCACCATAAGTTCAAAATCACCAAAAACTGTAAGGTGACCACAACTAAGGTTATATGCATTTTCGATGCCTAACAGTAAGGCCTCAAACTCGGTGACATTGTTTGTGCAAGCAAATTCTAACCTATAAGAAAAATCATGGATTTTACCTATTATAGGATAAAAAGAATTATGTCGGCTCCATTACCTTCATTTGAGCATGAGCCATCGAAATGCATGTGCCACATGCCATCATCAAAATCAATTGGTTCAAGGACAGTGTCACCCTCATCAACAAAGATAGAGTATACTCCCAAATATTCTTCGAGATAATTTACATTAGGTTGGGGAACACTCTCTATATATGATGAAATTATTCCTTCCCTAAGGACTATAATATTCTTCCCATTCTGAGGGATAGACGGATGTGTTCCGACAAGCGAAAGACATCCACCCATTAAGGCTTGCTAGTCTCTTCCTAAAATAAGTGTATAGTTTCTTACTGGCATATCAATTATAGCTTGGATGATGAGGGATGTTCTTATCTTGGGGTGTGGGCAGAGAACTAAGGTTACATCCTTGATTTTGCCTATAGTTGATTGTTGCAAACTGTTATAAGAGAGCATGCTTCTAGAATTTTCATTAGTGCATGACACGCCAAGCTCTTCCATGATAATTTTTGACATTACACTTGGACCAGACCCACCATCAATTAGGCAACAATGAGCTATTTTATCCATAATTTTTACAGAAATATAAAAAGGGGGATTTTTTACAGGGTTCCTAAAATTATTTACACCAATCTTATTTATAGTTGAATCCTCTTCCTTTGACTCTTCAAAAAGATTGGCTACAGTAGAAACTTACCTTCCATAAAATTCTTGAGATGATTTTGTTGTTCTGGGATGGAAACCATGTCCAAAAGATAAGCATCAGCCTTTATATTAGCCAATTGGTTAAGGATGTTATATTTAGAAGAGGGAAGAGGGGAAGACACTCCTTGATTGTCCAAAACTCTGACATCTTGTGTATCAATACTTTGAGAAGATGTGCTTGGTGTGGAAGAAGTACGAGGAGGGTGGTATTTACCCTTGGACGTGTAAGTCTTGTTTCTGGTATTGATTACCATAATATCCTCTGGTTCAACCCAATATAGAACAACAATTGTGGTATCGGGCCTTTTTCCAAAGATCTTATCCCTGGCATTTTTATTAACTTTGCAAGTACTTTCTTCATGATTTTCTTCACAGAAGTTACACCAACTACGAGACATAATGGCCTTTGGCTGAAAAGTATTTTCATTAGAATTCTTAAAAGGCATTGAGGAAGAAGAAGATGCCCCAGAGGCAGGTCAAGAAACACTTCCCTTTCGTTCATAGGCTATCATCCTATTGTTCATATCTTGCACGAGTTGTAGGAGGGCAGACATATATGTTTGCTTGACTGAGTTCCCTTTAGGGAGACCCGTTCTTTCGAGTTTCTCCTCATATTATAGACAAGTATGAATAGTCGAATAAAGATTGTCAAAAGCCTTCTCTTCGAGTCTATGATGATAGGGAGAAGGTAGTGCATTATAATAATGCATGAAAGCAGCCTGATTTTGGGGGCAGATTAGTTTGGGGATTTTATTGTATAATTTGGTGAAGAGAAGGTTAAAAGATTTAATTGTTTCACCATATTTATAGGGAATATTGTTGTATTCCCTTAACTTCTCAGCTGGACTCTTGGATTGTCCATAAGTGGACTTGAACCAATAAACTAATTCTTCCCATGTGGAAAGAATTTTGAGAGGGAGATAAAAAAAATCTATCACGACTTTCCCTTCGAGGGAGTTGACAAATAAATGCATACAAGTGTCGTTATCGTTAGCCACGATATTATGACAAGCATTAGAAAATGCTACTAGGTGTTCATTTGTAGTAACAGTATTATTTTCCAAAAACTTAGGTAAATGCTCCTTAAACTTAGGTAATGTGTGAGTAGCAGGTGCCAGATTCAAAGGAGAAGACATGTGCCATGGGGTAGTCGTAGCATCTTCTTCGAACTGGAAAAGCCCATATTTCTTTATCACTTTAGTATGATTGGTAGTGGATTGAACAGGGACTTGATGATTGTATATACTACCAATTACTGATGAAGCAGAAGGTTGGGAGGAGGAGGCACCTCTGGTTCCACTACCACTACCCGCAGATGTTATGTTGAAGGTAATAGGTATGAGTGATGAAGGTGAACTAGCAGAATCAGATAAAGTTCTCCTTAGAGCACTTTCTTGTGTTGATAAGACAATTTTCCTCCTTCCTATTTCAAAAATAGGAGTAGCTCCAGGGGACAATCCTCTTCTCCTTCGAGATATGAGAGGATTTGAGGACATGAAAAAGAAAACCAAGGATTTAGGAAAAGAGAGGTTATTGTTGATTTCTGGGCTACCTTTGCTTGGCTTACCAGCGTTCACGTATACTTATATCTCTTTCAATTACTTCCCAAGAGCGTTCAAGTTCATCATGAGTACTACCAGTGCCTAAAATAGTGTTGAATAAGTTCAAAGCAATGTTATTTTGGTCATCAAGACCGTTTCCAGTATTGGGTTGTCTTGTAAGAGGTAATGTCATGGAAAAAATCAGTCAAGGAGTATTCATATAAATCAGAAAATGAAAGATAATCATGATACAATAAACTAGAGAGATATGAAAGATCTCCCCAGTATGGTCGCCAAATAAATGTTGAGGAAAAGGTATGGAAAACCTTACTCAAGTATTTTCAGATCTTACCGAGCTAAGACAACATAGTTGGGAATGTCACCCGGGGTTTATAGCCTCGAAAACAATCGCGTAATCCACAAGTGTTAAGTACAAAGGAATAAGGATGGTTTTTATGTGTTATATATAACAGTGCAAAAGAAATAAACTTAAACAAAGTTACATGAATGTGTATAGAAATTACACAAATGTGTACATGGAGATAAAAGCAAAAGAATGAACTAGATCATTCAAACACATCCGTGAGACTGAAACAATAATCTGATTTTTATATTTATTTCATTATGAGATACAAAACTGATTTCTCTTTACAAACCCCTGCGACGGTAGAAACCTAAGTCATATTTAGAAGCCTTCAATGGGCACTATACAAAAAGACTCTCACAACAAAAAGAAAATTGGAGCTAAAGATCTAGATCAGCTTGCCACAAAATGTTGTCACTTGACTCTGCAAGATATTCTTTATCAGTCATGAAATTCAATTCAAAAACAAACAAGAATACACAGATTGTTAAAGATAAATCATACACCTTTAAAAGAAGCTACTGAAATATGTGATTCAGTTTTTGAATCCTGTTGCCTTCAATAAGACCTTGATGTCATCAAGAGGATTAAGCCTTATAGTAAACTCAGAATGAATGAAAATGAAAATATCTCACTAGTATAGAGCAAACCTTATGGTTGTAGTTGTCCTTCTATTCTCTCCCCCTTGTCTCTTCATTTCATTGAGCTTTTATTCCTTCTCAATAAGTTATGGTAGTTTAACTATCTTTCTTTAGTTAAGCCAAATTAGCTTAACTAATTAGTTGAGACAAATAATAATACTATATATAAATAAGGTTCTAATTAATAATACTTAAATAGGTGGGACCCCTTGTGACTCCCAATTATTTCTTTTAATAATCATCAAACATGAGAAACTAAATCATTTGATTCAAATATCCTCCTTGTGACTCCCATGCTCATATTTATAATTAAATATTTAAATATCATCAAAATATAATATGACCATATCCAAAAGATATCATTATATCTATGTTGTCCAAAAACACTGCCTAAATATATGCTTGTTGTCTGAAATACTGTTAGAGGAAAGGACTGTCTTCAACATAAAAATTAACATTTAAACATCATCAAAAATTGTATTTATTGTGAGAGGCATTTGGCATCTTTTCATTGTTGTCTCTTTTTTATCTTTATGTGACAACCTTAGGATGATTGGAACCTTGAGGCTAAACTGTGTTGATAACATGAGAACAATCATTTTAAAGATGAAGGCGGGAGGACACAGATTCAGAAGACTCTTTGGATGACTTGGAGGCAGTGACCACCCCTTTTCCTTTATCCTGCATAGGCTTGGGAACGTCGATTTTTAACCTCTTACTATCATGAGAAGACTGCACGGGTGAGAGAACATGATCATCTTGGGAAATTTGATTCTTTGGTGGTGGTGGAGGGGGTAATGGAAAAGAAGCAGTAGGCCAACCGTGGTGATGAACAACATGCTGGTGGACAATATCTTGCCACCCATCATTGGTAGGCAGTTCTGGTTGCATTGATACATAAGGAGGGGCTTGGATACTAGAAAAGTTTTGATGTGCTTGGAAGGGAGGTCTTTCAAGTCAAGGATGGACGATCCCATGGCCTACTAGGTTGAAGAACCAAGCTTGAAAAAGATCATTCAATTCTTGTGGATCAACATCGAAATGTATGGAAAACTAAGGTCTTATGTGACCTCTTTGCCAATTTCCTCTGCCTTTATTGGCCCTGTTGAAAAAACTCATCCTGAAGCAATGTTCCAATTAGTTATGAAAACTCTTGATAGTCCATGCATCAACCCAGCCTAAATAAAATCAAAGGTTAACTCTATCATTCACAAAAGCACATGCAATCAATCCATTCATCATACTACTCAAATCAATAATTAATTGCTATTGAACAAGGAATGATAGGATTATTGGGAAGGTGAGGGGTTTATAATGCGTGAAAAGAAGTAGCATGGACAGGAATCACCAACGAATATTGTTCAAGCAAACACACAGATACAACTTCCATAAACACAATATTTCCATTTCCAAATTCCAAACACGAGTCACTTCCTTTTCCTTTTATTACTCCTTTTAGAATGCAATTCATAATAACAGAACAAGGAATTAAAATGAATTTGGGAAAATGGTGGGCTTGTAAGGAGCGAAAAGTGGTATAATGAATGGTAAATGAGATGGATATTGTTCCATTATATGAAATAACATTCGTTATTTAAACTGATTTATCCTCAATTGCCAAAGAAAACATTTTTAATTGTAAGCAATCTCAAGGTTCAAGACACAGCAACTTCCATATCAAACCCAAAACAAAACTCCAGGATTGTCAAACTCTGCCATTTAATTTTCACCTTTTTTTTCATACATGTTTGATCGAACAACAACACAATTTAAAGATAGATTGTTCATAATTCCAACTAACAACGACCATATCCATATTGCTTAGAACAAACATCGGGAGGTTGAGGAAAAGAACATGCCATCGACCTTAATCATTTATATCAAACTAATTTTAATTGTTGCACAATGGATTGGGTTCGAGACCCTCTATTTATTAGATGGTTACCGTTTCCTTTTATCAAAAATCAAATGACTCCAAACATCACTGAGCCAAAACCATTATAAACAATTTCTTCCCAGTGTGCAATTTTATTTCTTTTTATTTGCAGAGCTCTTTTTATACAATAGACTATCAACAGAATCATTCTAGCAATTAACACCAGACCGCATTAAGCGTGCAATGGAGTGTAACATAAGACAATAACTCTTCAACATACGGGGTAGGTATCACAACTTTTAGTAATTGCTATGTGACAAGCTGGGTTCGAAACACTGCTGCTCTTCATTTATTCACTATACAACCTTCAAAAATCGACCAAAAACCCATGTAGATAGTCAACCAACAAATCAAGATCCAATGCAGGTAAAAAATATCTCTATTGTCAGGTCAACACATAACCATTTCAAAAACCAAGTTTGAGTTTATAACAGTCACAACAAGGAATAATGGGGACTGAATGGTTGGGTGGGTGAGACAATTCTGCAAGTGGGGTTTGTAAAATGAAACCAAAACCTCCATTATTTTTAAAACAAAGTTTGACACAGTCGCTTCCAAGGTGGTCGCGAGGAATATACCCGACTTTTCATACAAAAACTATGGAATGGTAACTCTACAGGGCCACAAGCCTCTCATGGATTGAGTGGGAGGTAAGAATAACCATATTAAAAGAACCCATAACCCAATTGTCTCTTTTGTTTACCATAAAACCCTCCAGAATTCTACCACGAGACATAGGTGGAAACAAAACAAATTTGCCATAGATTCTTTCAACAACAAGGATAAATGATAACCAGTCATCCACCCCAGGCACAACCATAACTGAATAACTTCAACATGAAGGAGCATTAAACAAATTCCATCTTCCAACATTCGAACGCCAACCAATATCATTTGCATAGACAGAGCATACATTCAACCATTGTATCCTTCAGAAATCAAACACTTTGCATACGAATTCTAAGAGCCAACACAGATATTCTATCCAGAGCGAGGTTGCAATGATGAATGGAAGGGCGAGAGTCACCATATCTGCGAGGAAGCATCGAAAAAAACCAAAGAACACCACTATACTCCCAATGACCGAGCGAAACGGAGGCAAACTAACCAGAGCAACCAAAAATGCGCAACAAGGTGAGTGTGGTGAGCTCGAGGTGGGGTAAGAATGACGTGCAATAAATGCATGTCACTTCTCCACCCTCTCATTAATTGTTTCCAACCATAGCTAGGACAGAGCGCATCCAAACTTTCATTAACGCATTAATAAACCATATTCAAATCCAATCATGTAACTTCCACTTTGCCAATTTGAAACGAAAACCCCTTGCACCATAGTTGTTATACCAACACCATAACATGATATGTCTCATATTCACTTCTAACAAGTTCCAATTTTCAAAGATCGAATTGACCTCAAAACAATTACATAAACCATAACTATTGTCCACCAAACATAACCAAATACCATGAACACAATATGCCATGAATGCAATATGTCATAACCAATGTGTGTGAGAGTTGAAGTTCGAATTTTAACCATATGCCAAAGTAGATGTATAGCAGTTATAACCAAAGTGCTTGTCACTTCAAAATTTTGACTTTTAAATTTCCAACCATTATCATCATTGATTGTATCTGAAAACTTATTCAAACTTTTGTGTTTTTCTCAAGCTGCAAAATTGTTTCGTAAATTTTTCATGAGCGCAACTCAGAGAAGCGTTTTCTTTTTTCTTTTTTCATGAGCGCAACTCAGAGAAGCGTTTTCTTATTAATATGTATGTATATAAATAATAAGGCATTGCAACCAATTTGCATGCAAGTACCCCACGTTGCGCTTATGGGCATCAACACACAGTTCACTGCGAAATTGTCTGTGCAACAAATCAGCACGCTGCGAAACTGCCTAAACACTGAAAATTATCTAAGCTACCTAAACGTTGTGAAACTACCTAAACGTTGGTTTGTGGTTACCTCTATGGTTTTCCCCCCACATCCAGGTAAATGATGGAGTGATAACACCTCGGGAGCAGATGGATAATGTGGTCACCTAGTCCATGCCTAAACAAGCTTGCAACATCTCATGGAACTCAAAAATGTTGTTCTGTTAGGTTTCCCCCAAGGATGTGATGTTCATCAATGATTGGGGTTGGTCCTCTTGTGTGAGGTCAACCACGTCTTGTGTTTGTTGAGGGAATCACTTGTGCTTCTATTCTTTGGTGGGGAAAAATTGGTGATGGAATGGTTTGTGGCTTCTTGGGGAGGGGCCCCTATACCACTTCATCCCCTATCTAGCTCATTTTTTGCACTATGATGATATTGGGCATTTTGAATGCTAGCTTGGTGGGCGTCATGGCTATATATAAGGAACCCACCCCAACTGCATGACTTGGTGAGTTTCCTTCCATCGAGGCTTTGTGTTTCTTTTGTGAAATAAAGGTCGGAAGGAGTAGTGGGTCATGGACCATGATGCGAACCCTTTGGAATTCATCATTGTCTTCACTTTTCTTCTTCTTTAGAAAGAGGAAGAATTCATGTATGTATGTGTTGATGGTGTTGATATTGCACCAATTATGCACTTCCTGCCAAATGTCCTTGGTAGTCAAGATATAATGCAATGGTTTTATCTCACATGGTCTCAACTTTGAGAACATGTGACATAGCACAAGTTTGGTGTCATGGCTTAGTACCAAATTATTTGAATGACAATTATTTTTCTCACTATAGGTGTTGTGCCACATGGGTACTTGACAACATAGAAGAAACAATTGGTTTTTTGTGTGACCAACAATGAGATAAATAGGTCATTTGTACAAGCTCATGGTATATGACATCCTTAGATGTTGCATCATGGATCATAAAATACTTTGAATTTTATTTGAGAGCCATCATGAAATACTTAGAATATGCTCAATCTTGAGATGTCTATCAAGGAACTAGGAAACCATCTTGTAGGGATGAAATGTTGTTACACATGGTAGTTGTGCTACAACCATTAGAAAAATGGGTAGTAACATTAACAACCTTAGGTGCTCAATTTATATAACAACAGTGACATAGATGCATGATGAATAAATCTCAATAAGACTCTTAGTCTTTCCTGTTGGAAATAACAATCTAAGGAACGTACACTCTCCAAACTAGGTCTAATATGTACATATAAACAACTTGTTCATTGTTGCTTATGGTGGGTCAAACCTATCTTCATTTTACCTATCATATGTGTTGGTAAAGTGCATGATTAGGTGTCGGTTCATGGGCCAAGATATGTTTATCTCAATTTTTATCCCAGAGTTGTGCATTTCATTTGGGGAAACAAGACATAATTGACTCAAGGGTGAGTCAACAAGTGTCGTACAAGCTTGTTGGTCGCTTCATTTTGATGGAGGACATGTTGGTACATACTCAACATACAAAGAAATTTGAGTTGTGTCACACATAATAAATATTGTAAATTCAATAAAGAGTATCATAGATGGTCGTAGACATGAAGAATTATTTTAGGCATGAATTAAGGTGGCTAAACAGACTTGCAGGAGCTTACGGAAGTCTATTATGTTGCATGGTTTGGATTTTATGCCCCCGAACCAAATTGGCCACATGTCCCTGAATGGCTTGAGGAGGCAAATTGCAACTCGCGATAAAATTCAAACCGGGACTCGGATGCATGAACCGTCAGTTAGATTCTGAGCACTGAGTTTCAGCTAGTGGGGCCCCTACGCTATCATTCTATTGACTGAAAAACCATTTGTTGGAGTATCTTCGACACTAGAGTTTTGGTCAATGAGGCATAGTGCAATTTCTGAAGATGAGGTCGATTTTCAAGAATACGCTGTCAAGCATTTTTGGCTAGTGTAGTTGTGTGGGCCTTAGCCAAACAGATTTGCGAGAACTGGGGAAACTCTATTATGCTGCTCAGTTTGGATTTTATGCCCCCAGGCCAAATTGACCACATGTCCTTAAATGGCTTGAGGAGGTGAGTTTCAACTCGCGATAAAACTCAAACCGAGACTCATATGCACGAACTGTAAGTTGCATTGGATTTAGAGCACCGGGTTTCAGCTACTGGAGCCCCTATGATATCATTCCGTTGACCACAAAACCATTTGTTGGAGTATCTCCGACACTAGGGTTTTGGTCAATGAGGCATAGTGCAATTTCTGAAGATGAGATCGATTCTCAAGAACACTTTGTTGGGCATTTTTGGCTAGTGTAGTGGCATGGGCCTTGCCCAAACAGACTTGTAGGAGCTTACGTAACTCTGTTACGCTGCTCAGTTTGGATTTTATGCCCTCAGACCAAATTGGCCACATGTCCTTGAATAGATTGAGGAGGCGAGCATCAACTATCGATAAAAATGAAATGAATTTAGGTGGTTAAAGTAGTATAATGGTGTAAGGTTTCTAAACATACTTGCAGGAGCTTACGGAAGTTCGTTATGCTACTCGGTTTGGATTTTATGCCCCCGCACCAAATTGGCCACATGTCCCTAAATGGCTTGAGGAGGCGAGTTGAAACTCATGATAAAACTCAAACGAAGACTCGGATGCACGAACTGTCAATTTCATTGGATTCGGAGCACCGGGTTTTAGCTAGTGGGGCCCCTACGTTATCATTTCGTCGACCTAAAAACCATTTGTTGGAGTATCTCCGACATTAGGGTTTTGGTCAATGAGGCATAGTGCAATTTCTGAAGATGAGGTTGATTTTCAAGAACACTTTGTCGGGTGTTTTTGGCTCGTATAGTCGCATGGACCTTGGCCAAACAAACTTGCGGGAGCTTATGAAACTCCATTATGTTGTTAGGTTTGGATTATATGCCCCGGACGAAATTGGCCACATGTCCTCGAATGGCTTGAGGAGGTGAGTTGCAACTATCGATAAAAATCAAACCAAGACTCAGATGCACGAACCGTCAGTTGCATTGAATCCGGAGCACCGAGTTTCATCTATTGGAGCTCCTACGCTATCATTTCGTCGACCGAAAAACCATTTGTTGGAGAATCTTCAAAACTAGGATTTTGGTCAATGAGGCATAGTGCAATTTTTGAAGAGGAGGTCAATTTTCAAGAACATTGTGTTTATTCTTTTTGGCTAGTGTAGTTGCATGGGCCTTGGCCAAACAGACCTGCGGGAGCTTACAGAAGTTCGTTATGCTACTCGGTTTGGATTTTATGCCCCTGGACCAAACTGACCACATGTCCCTAAATGGCTTGAGGAAGTGAGTTGCAACTCGCAATAAAACTCAAACCGAGACTCAGATGCACGAACCATCAGGTGCATTGGATTCATAGCATCGAGTTTTAGTTATTGGGGCCCATGCACTATCATTCTGTCAACCGAAAAACCATTTGTTGGAGTATCTTCTACACTAGGGTTTTGGTCAATGAGGCATAGTGCAATTTCTGAACATGAGGTCGATTTTCAAGAACACTATGTCGGGCATTTTTGGCTAGTGTATTCGCATGGGCCTTGGCCAAATAGACTTGCAGGAGCTTATGGAACTCCATTAGGCTACTTGATTTGGATTTTATGCCCCCGAACCAAATTGACCACATATCCTTGAATGGCTTAAGGAGGCGAGTGGAAACTATCGATAAAACTAGCATGAATTTAGGTGGCTAAAGAAGTAGAGTGGTGTAAGATTTCTAAAAAGACTTGTGGGAGCTTACGAAAGTTCGTTATGCTACTAGGTTTGGATTTTATGGTCCAAGACCAAATTGGCCACATCTCTCTAAATGGCTTGAGAAGGCAAGTTGCAACTCATGATAAAACTCAAACTGGGACTCAGATGCACGAACTGTCAGTTGCATTGGATTTGAAGCACATGGTTTCAACTAGTGGGGCCCCTACATTATCATGTCGTCGATCAGAAAACCATTTGTTGGAGTATCTTCGGCATTAGGGTTTTGGTCAATGAGGCATACTGCAATTTCTGAAGATGAGGTTGACTTTCAAGAACACTATATCGGGCGTTTTTGGCTAGTGTAGTCGCATGACCCTTGGCCAAACAGAGTTGTGGGAGCTTACGAAACTTCGTTATGCTGCTTGATTTGGATTTTATGCCCCCACATGTTGCAACTATCGATAAAACTCAAACCGGGACTCAGATGCACAAACTGTTGGTTTCATTGGCTCTGGAGCACCATGTTTGAACTATTGCGGCTCCTACGGTATCATTTCGTCGACCGAAAAACCATTTTTTGGAGTATCTCCAACACTAGGGTTTTGGTCAATGAGGCATAGTGCAATTTCTAAAGAGGAGGTCGATTTTCAAGAACATTGTGTCGGGTCTTTTTGGCTAGTGTAGTTGCGTGGGCCTTGGTCAAACAGACTTGCGGGATCTTACGAAAGTTCGTTATGCTACTCGGTTTGGATTTTATTCCCCCGGACCAAATTGACCACATGTCCCTAAATGGCTTGAGGAGGTGAGTTGCAACTCACAATAAAAACTAAATCAGGACTCAGATGCACAAACTGTCAGTTTCATTGGATTCAGAGCACCGGGTTTCAGCTAGTGGGGCCCTACGCTATCATTTTGTCGACCGAAAAACCATTTGTTGGAGTATCTCTGGCACTAGGGTTTTGGTCAATGAGGCATAGTGCAATTTCTGAAGATGAGTCTGATTTTCAAGAACACTCTGTCGGGCATTTTTGGCTAGTGTATTCACATGGGCTTTGGCCAAACGGACTTGCGAGAGCTTACGGAATTTTGTTATGCTACTCGATTTGGATTTTATGGCCATAGACCAAATTGGCCACATGTCCTTGAATGGCTTGATGAAGTGAGTGGCAACTATCAATAAAATTGTAATGAATTTAGGTGGCTAAAGAAGTAGAGTGGTGTAAGGTTGCTAAACACACTTGCGAGAGCTTACGTAAGTTCGTTATGCTACTCTATTTGGATTTTATGCCCCCGGACCAAATTGGCCACATGTCCCTAAATAGCTTGAGGATGTGAGTTACAACTCGCGATAAAACTCAAACCAGGACTCAAATGCACGAGCCATCAGTTTCATTGGATTTAGAGAATCGAGTTTCGGCTAGTGGTGCCCCTGCGCTATCATTCTGTCGACCAAAAAACCATTTGTTGAAGTATGTCCGGCATTAGGGTTTTGGTCAATGAGGCATAGTGCAATTTTTGAAGATGAGGTCGATTTTCAAGAACACTCTGTCGAGCATTTTTGGCTAGTGTATTTGCATGGGCCTTGACCAAATAGACTTGCAAGAGCTTACGAAACTTGGTTATGCTACTCGATTTGGATTTTATGCCCGTGGACCAAATTGGCCACATGTCCTTGAATGGCTTGAGGAGGTGAGTTGCAACTATCGATAAAACTCAAATCGAGACTCGGATGCAAGAACCGTTAGTTGCATTGGATCTAAAGCACCGGGTTTCAACTATTGGGGCTTCTACGCTATCATTCTGTCGACTGGAAAACCATTTGTTGGAGTATCTCCAACACTAGGGTTTTGGTCAATGAGGCATAGTGCAATTTCTAAAGAGGAGGTCGATTTTCAAGAACATAGTGTCGGGTCTTTTTGGCTAGTGTAGTCATGTGGGCCTTTGCCAAACAGACTTGTAGGATCTTACGAAAGTTCGTTATGCTACTCGGTTTGGATTTTATGCCCCCAAACCAAATTGACCACATGTCCCTAAATGGCTTGAGGAGGCAAGTTGCATCTCGTGATAAAACTCAAAGCGAGATTCATATGCATGAACCGGCAATTGCATTGGATTCAGAGCACCGGGTTTCAACTAGTGGGACCCCTACACTATCATTCCGTCAACCGAAAATCCATTTGTTGGAGTATCTTCAGCATTAGGGTTTTGGTCAATGAGGCATAGTGCAATTTCTGAAGATGAGGTCGATTTTCAAGAACACTCTGTCGAGGGTTTTTTGCTATGGTATTGGTATGGTATGGTATTGTATTAGTATTGTTATGGTATTTGTATGCATATCATTGACAGTGCATACCATTGTGGTATGCAATGGTATGGTATTGGTATGGTATTGGCAATGGTATTGGTGTGGTATGGTATTGGTATGCATATCATTGTCAATGCATAGCATTGCCATGCAATGGTATTGGTATTGTTATGCAATCGTATGGTATTGGTATTGGTATTGGCAATGATATTTGTATTGGTATTGGTATTGGCAATGGTATTGGTATGGTATGGTATGGTATTGGTATTGGTATGCATATCATTGCCAATGGTATTGGTATTGGTATGGTATGGTATTGGTATTTTATTGGTATGCGTATCATTGTCAATGCATACCATTGCCATGCAATGGTATTGGTATGCAATGGTATGGTATTGGTATGCATACCAATGCCATGCAATAGTATTGGTATTGGTATGCAGTGGTATGGTATTGGTATTGGCAATGATATTGGTATGGTATGGTATTGGTATGGTATGTTATGGTATTGGTATTGGTATGTGTTACCTGCTAGCCTAGGGGTAACTAAGGAGATCATGTCTCAAGGCCCACAGGTTTTAGACATGTAGTGCTGAGAGCCGAATGACCCAAGCATGGCCCCAGAGGGCCCCTCTTTTCTTTAGTGCAGTCCATATACCATCAACAATATTCATCACACCAACTTGGTCATGAAGTGGTAATGGGTCTTGCTCCATGAGGTAATGAGTCTGGGTATCATGGTATGTATCACTCCAATATTTAAGGCACTTGAACATGTTGCATTAATCATTTCTTGATTTCATAACGTTTACTTGGAAATTATGCTCGTTGCCTTGTTTAAACCTGGGAGGGTGACACGGTGCCCTAGTAAGTTTATTTCCTTTTAGGATGGGTTGCTACTGGGTGGATCTTTGAAGAGTCATCGTTCGTTCCCTCCATACTTACCACTTTCCATCCTTATTCCTTCCATCTCCCCATATTTTGGGCATTGGGATAGGCTACACTGGGAAGGGTTGTACCTTACCTCATGGGAAGAAGGGATTAAAGGACCGAAGGGTAAAAGGAGCTGGCAAGAGTTAAAAGCCATTTTTGAAACCTTTGAGATGCTTCACCTAGGGATTCCCGAGAAAGAAGTGAAAAGATTCTCAATGAGAAAAGGGGACCCACAAGATAACATAGACACTCAAGGTATTAGTTGATGGATAGGAGGTCTCGTCACGAGCCGACCTATCATGACCATGGACATGTAGCGGTATGACATTACCACTTATCTGGTCACCAAGCCATGATAGTGGCTCTTGGTTGCATAGCCAAGAGAAAGGGGGTCTCATTACGAGCCAACCTTCTCATTTCCGTGAAATATTTTGTGGATGACACTGTCACCTCTGGTCACCAAGCTAAGATAGTGGCCATTAACTATTTCCTTGTAGCATTAGAGCAGAGATAAAAAGAAAGAAAGTTAAGAATAAAAGGCAATGATGCACATGTTTGGGTGATTTAATTATTGGATGTGATTTACATGCTATGATCCTTGTAACTCAAGGACCCCTAGAGGGTGTACTTGTTGTTTTTGCAGGACTTTGATTGGTGGACAGATATTCATGAGGAGATGACCAGTTCGGACCTTCATGAGGGCCTAAATCCCATGGATGGATGTTGAAGCCCCAAGCCTGGGGCATGACAGGGGTGATTGATTTGGACATTGAAGAAGGAAGTCGTTGCCTTTGAAGGCACTCTGGCAGACCTAGATGGATGAGTTCCACCTCTCTTCACTTGGACGATGGCCTTGGAAGGACCAGAGACCACCCGCTTGGCCCATGACATCGTCATTTGAGGCTAGGGTCACATGAAGATGATTTTCTGGTGAAGAAAAGGACACTTGGCACAATGTTGGCACTTGGTGGCATGTTATGGCCCTAGAAGGCCAAACATTCCACTTTTTAGGGCTAGACGTCCTACCTTGGAGCTCAATGCCACCCTAGAAAGGGCTTGACGTCACCCTATTAGGGTTTTATTGATGTATTTTTGTAAAATTGAATTAAAAGGGAAAATTGATTAGGTCGGCCCTGTAATTTTGAACTAAAGTTAATTTTAGGGTAAATTTTGTATAAATAAACAAAAAGTGACATTCATTTTCATCATAATTTGTCATTGGAGACAAGTAGGTCTGAAATTAATGCCCTATTTGGGCATACTTGGCTGAAATAGTGAGGCGTTACTCTCTTAGAGGCACATTTTTGCAACTTGGATCAAATCTTGTGAAGTGTTTTAGCAATCTAGTCTTCTTTTACATGATTATTCTTGGTGCAAGTAAGTAAAATCTGCATTTTTATCATCTAGTTGAATGGTTAATAGTATGGTTTTATTTGCTTATATAAGATTATGAAATTGCATTCCTAATGAATGCTAGAAGTGAAGGACTTAAGGTGCTACTTCTTCATTTTTATTTGCTATAAGCTTCATAAGATTGTTCTAGTAATTGTCTAAGTTCCAAGGCCCTAAAGTACGAGCACCTTGAAACTATTGATCAATTATTGTTGCTAAGTATTTTGAATCCTAAAACATCCAAGAAAAAGGAGACACTAGGGCCTAGAAGAGCCTACACCATAGTAGCTCTCCTTCTCCAAGCTTGCGGATCTAAGGAGACTTAAGGAGATACTCTTCCTAGACTCATTCATCTTGGATTTGAGTATTATCATTTGTTTACAACCCTAAAAGAGAGAGCTGCTAGCTTGACTCCATCACCCAAGAAGGCACTAGTTTCTCACCTCATCTCCTTGACAAAACTCCAAACTTCTTCTTCTACTTGATACCCTACTAATCTAACCTAATCATTGACCTAGCCTAGACTACTAACTCTTAAATCTTGTTGTTGCTACAACCCTTGTTTTGTAGCCCTAACAAGCCTACTAACTAACTAGACTAACCCAAAATTTGCACAAGCCTAGGCATTATCACCCTAAGGCCTCGATCAACTTATTGTTGTTATTCTAAGTGCATTTCTAAAGTTGTTGTTGTTGTTATCATTACTTTTACAGTCATTGTTTACAACCCTAACAACCTACATTAACAAGAGAACTGCCCAGAAAATTGTACTAGGTAAGTTACCATCATTTGATGCCAAAATTGTTTATGTTATTGCCTTTAAGAAGTACCTTTTCTGGAGTAGTTTACTGATGTCATCACTGTCAATTTGTTGTTGTTATAAGTGTTTAGATAGCCCTTTGAAAGACATTACTTGATTCGTATCTATTTAGAATTTGCAAGTGGCAAAAGTATTATCATTGTGAAAGGTTTAATATCTCATTATATTTGTCCAAACAAATTGCAATTTCTAGATATAGTGCAGTTGCTACATATTGATCTTTTTTTCTATGTATAAACTTGTCTAGTAGCAGATTTTTAATCATAAAGTCACTATTTGTTCAAGCATTGATAATATTGATTATTGCTATAACGTTTGTTGTTTCATTGGTAAAGGGCAAGTACAAATTCACCTTACTCCCCTTTGACTCTTCAACACAATCAAACTAGTGAATTTACTCTTTTTAGTGACCTAGAGAGAGGGGTGGTATTGTCTTTTCTTTTCCCCTTCATCAATCAACTAGGTCCTGGGACGTCTCCCTTGGAGTGAGTATTTTATCCTCCTAAATGGAAAGAGGTACCTTGTTGGGGTGACAGTGACATGGCTAGTTCTGTGTTACGCAAATCTAGGCCTACTTGCCTTTAGGCTTTGGGCAAGTACAGATTGTGCGATAACAATATGCATACCATTGCCATGCAATGTTATGCAATGATATGTTATTGGTCTGCAATGGTATTGGTATTGGTATGGTATGGTATGGTATTGGTATTGGTATTAGTATTGGTATGGTATGGTATGGTATGGTATTGGTATTGGTATTGGTATGCAATGGTATTGGTATTGATATGCAATGGTATTGGCGATGGTATTGGTATCGGTATTGCAATGCATAAGGGTATTGACAATACATATTGGTATTGGTATTGGTATTGGTATTGGTATTGGTAATGCATATTGATATTGGTATTGGTATTGGAAATGCATATTGGTATTGGTGTGGTATTGGTATGGTATTGGTATTGGCATGGTATGGTATGGTAAGGTATGGTATTGGTATGCAATGGTATTGGCGATGGTATTGGTATTGGTATGCAATGGTATTGGTGATGGTATTAGTATTGGTATTGGCAAGGCATAAGGGTATTTACAATGCATATTGGTATTGGTACTGGTATTGGTAATGTGTGTTGGCATTGGTATTGGTATTGGCAATGCATATTGGTATTGGTATGGTATTGGTATTGTATAGTATTGGTATGGTATTGGTATTGGTATGGTATTGGTATTGGTATTGGTATTGGTAATCCGTGTTGGTATTGGTATTGGTATTGGTATTGGTAATGCATATTGATATGGTATTGGTATTGGTATTGGTATGCATATCATTGCCAATGTGCCATGCAATGGTATTGGTATGGTATGGTATGGTATTGGTATTGGTATTGGTATTTGTATGCATTTCATTGACAATGCATACCATTGCCATGCAATGGTATTGGTATTGGTATGCAATGGTATGGTATTGGTATTGGTATGCAATGGTATGGTATTGGTATTGGCATTGTCATTGGTATGGTATTGGTATTGGTATGGTATCGGCATGGTATTGGTATGCATATCATTGCCAATGGTATTAGTATTGGTATTGGTATTGGTATTGGTATGGTATGGTATGGTATGGTATTGGTATTGGTATGCATATCATTGCCAATGCATACCATTGCCATGCAACGGTATTGGTATTGGTATTGGTATGGCATGGCATGGTATGGTATTGGTATGATATTGGTATTGGTATGGTATAGTATGGTATTAATATTGGTATGGTATTGATATTGGTATGGTATTGGTATGCATACCATTGCCAATGCATACCATTGTCGTGCAATGGTATGCAATGGTATTGGTATTGGTATGCAATGGTATGGTATTAGTATGGTATTGGTATTAGTATTGTTATTGGTATGCAATGGTATGGTATTGATATTGGTATGTTATTGGCATGGTATGGTATGGTATTGTATTAGTATGGTATTGGTATGGTATTGGTGTGGTATTGGTATGCATATCATTGCCAATGCATACCATTGCCATGCAATGGTATTGGTATTGGTATGGTATGGTATTGGTATGCATATCATTGCCAATGCATACCATTGTCATGCAATGGCATTGGTATTGGTATGGTATGGGATTGGTATTGGTATGGCATGGCATGGTATGTTATGGTATTGGTATTGGTATGGTATAGTATGGTATTGGTATTGGTATGGTATAATATGGTATTGATATTGGTATGGTATTGGTATTGGTATGGTATTGGTATGCATGTCATTGCCAATGCATACCATTGTCATGCAATGGTATTGGTATCCAATGGTATGGTATTGGTATTGGTATCCAATGGTATGATATTGGTATTGTTATTGGTATGCAATGGTATGGTATTGGTATTGGTATGATATTGGTATGGTATTGGAATGGTATGGTATGATATTGGTATGGTATTGGTATTGGTATTCTTTGGATTTGCAAGAGAGAATGTAGCACAATGGAAATGTTATGTGGAACTTTATCTCATATTCATGTAAGGATTAGGGATGAGGAATATAGTTTGGTTTTGTCCAAGAATCATATTCTAAGATAATAGATTGCAAAGCTATGGTACAAAACTATGTTATGTAATGTAGAACAAGACAAAATCATTGTGGTGGAAGCCCCTTTTGAATATTAGAGCTCTTATTAAGACACGTGTTTATATGTGGCTGGTGTTGAGAGACAAGTTACTTCTTTGAGATCATTTGCAAAGGAGAAGTAACCAAGGGCTCGGCATGTGTTCATTTAGTAAGATGGATGATGAAGTTATCACCCATCTATTAGTGAAATGCACCTATGTTAGAGAAGGTCCAAGGGAGAGAAGGCCCTATGAATGTTGGATGAGAATCCAACTTATCCAAATAGTAGGCAAATATAAATAAATTAAACAGAAGGGGCAAAGCCCTGCTAGGCAAACTATGTTTGTTATTAAGAGCCACAAAACAAGAGCTAGTATTTCCAAATCCATAAATTGCAAGGAACATTCCACAAGTTCCTAATATTCAAAGGAAATAAAGGACAAGGATGCCCAAACAGGGAGCCATTGACAAAAACTAGGGAAAAAACAAGTCAAGGGATCCTTCAGTACTATTGATGCCCCGTTCTCCATCCATATTACAAAGTCAATCCACTTTTTATTTTGTAACATTTCTTTTTCAAATTGTGTTGGATGCCGACCATATTTGTCCTCTTGTCAAAACATGACACATCGACTAGTTAAACTAATAAATATGTAATCATTTACTTTTTTCTAGGAAAAATAAAAACATTTCACATAATAAATATACTTACAAAGGTGTAGATTAAGGCTTGTAAACCTTTTTCGCCACTATGATGCGTGGCTTGGAGTTTTGCAAGCCTAGCTTTGGAGGCTTTGTCTTGAAACATACACTAAGTCAATTGAACTATGCATAAATAAAATATAAAAATCATTTAAGAAATTTGATATAATATTATGAACATATTGAAATATCTAGATACTCTCCTCACTGGACTTCCTCTGTGCATCTGACTTCTCATACGATTTTACAAGTTCTTTCCATACTTTTATACTGACATCAATTGGCCTTTTTTTTAGCCTTATCTCGAGCGAATTTTTTTTTATCTTCTTTGTTTGGTTGCATCTAAATCTCTTGCAATTTTGACACATTTGTCTTTTCACCTTTTTTTACTGACCAACCTACACCAAATTTTGACTCCATGTCATGAATTACAACTTTATTGATGCATCCCCCCCTACTCCCCCGTAGGGCTGCGTGACCTCACGGTCTTGGATCCTCTGATTCTCGAGTCGAAAGACTCTCTGAAACCTTAAATGTCCCCTTTTGTATCTAGACACAGGCCCCCTCGGCTTCTTGGTGCAAGTCTAACAACAAACCGTGACCTTCCCCCTTCCGCTCTGTGCGAAAACTCAGAGTGTCGATGTTAGCTCCCTTTCAGATAAGCCCTCACTTGATGTGACCTGGGGCTATGACCATGTGATTGCAGGCGCGGTCACGAGTGGTCTGGAGTTAAGCCACCCTTGGGCCCAAAATGCTTCTCCAGCCTACATGTGTCCTCTAGATGAAACCACGGTTCAAATTGCAGCCCGCCTTCGATTCCTTATCCTCCTCGCAACTTCTGTCCCCACAAAGACACGGGATCTTCGATCTCACGATCTCAACGATAACGTCCACATCGATGTTTAGATCTGCGCCCTCCTTATCTATGAACCAAATCAGTTCTCCCTGAATCAACGGTCAAGGTTCTCTTCGCAATTTCGGACTCTGGGAGTTTGAAATCTCAAACTCAACTTCCTTTCATGCTCCAACCTTCTGGAACTGGTGATCTACGGACACCTGTCCCATAATCAACGGTCTTGCCTTCACCTGGGTGTTTTATCTTTCAAACTAGATCAACGGTCCAACGACCCCTTCTCGATTGACGATCGAGATTTCCTCCGAGCTCCGGACTTCTGAGATCTCAAATCTCGAAACCTTTTCCTTCTCCTCAAATACGCGAAATCCTGCCATGTGTCCTCTTAAATCAAACGGCCTAGGATTTCTTCGGGTGTTCACCCGAAATGCTCGGGTCTTCGCCACGTGTCCCTTCTGGATCTAATGGTCCAGAATCTCCTTTCGCGAATAAGGATTTCGCGACTTGCAGCTTCCAAGTCACAATTTCCTTCACATCCCTGACTTCCAAAATTTCGATATTTCGAGGCGCTCCAAATATGATAGCTTGCGCTCCTCTGGATCTAACGGTCCAAATCTCGTCAGGATTTCGTGTATTGTGAAGTCGAAAGACTCTTCACCTCTGTTCTCCCGATCCTCGAAATGCTGAAATTCTCCCTAGACAATCAACGGTCCAGACCTCTCCTCAATCAACGGTTGGGATATTTTTGTGATTTCACGTTTCACTAGTTTCACGAATTTTCCCTTTGACTTCTTTGAGTCGCGGGTCAGCGAAATGATGATCGTTCGCCATGCGTCCCTTCCGATGGATGGTTATGATGATGTCGGGACTTCACGACTTTGCAAAACTCTCTCTCCTGTGCAACTCCAATGAGTTAAAACTCATGCACATTCCTTTGGATCCAACGACTGTCGGTCCATGCGCTCAGATCTAATGGCTGAGATCTAATTCCCCTGTGCTCGTTCCTCCTCTACCTGAATGTAGATCTAACGGTCTAGGTTCTTCTCCACAACCGATCAGTTGGTTATTGTCGTTTCTCCTCCTGAACTTCTGATATCTCTTCGCCTGGAAGATTTATCTGTTTTCAAAGGTTCCCAACCTTTGTTCTCCAGACGAATCCGCCTATGGGATTTTTTCAACAGTTGTGAAAAGTGTTATCTCTTTTGAGATTCTATCCTTAAAATGATTTTGATCTCCCATGCATACCTTGCGTCCTCAGAATTTCGAATAACTCAGTTCAAAGGATTTTCTTGAAAAGAAAATGCTTCTTGCCCACCTGGCGTTCTTCTGCAATGGTCATTCGAAGCTTGTTGGCTTCTTGACGTTGTGCACATGTTGCACCTGATCTGAGTTTCTCTGGTTCTCTCTCTGAACTTCTCTAAGTCAATCCGAGACTCAGTCAATGCACTCCTTGCGTTCGAGATGCACACCTTGCATACAAGTATCATAAGAGAAATGATTGAAACTCAACCAACTTCGTCACGAACTCATACAATTAATCTCTCGAACAATCATACATGAACGAACTAACTAAATCATACACACATAAATCAACATTCATTCAAGCACACATAAGATGAACACAATCCAAGGATTTGGGACAATTTATGTATGTTCCATTCATTCATGAGAAACAAAAATACATAGTGTTTTTGCTACTCTACTTTGCTCTACTGATCTCTCTATCTTGTCTATCCACTCTGATCTATTACAATGAAATACTAAAAAACTATCCAAGGACCACTCCACGAACTCTCTCGTCCTGTTCTGAAATCTATCATTTCAAATTCAAACCTATTACCTACTCTGTCCTATTACAATAACTACTAGTTATTGCCAGATAGAGTCAACACTCCATATCTGCAGTTTCTTACAGTCCTTCTAGACTTTTCAAACAAGTTACATTTTTAAAATGTTGTTACAAAAATATCTCAACAGCCGATTAAATTATGAGTTAAATGTTTGATTTGAAACTCTGACATTGTTGAGATGTCATTCGTCTGCCTCCACGTGTGCGTTGTNTATCCAAGGACCACTCCACGAACTCTCTCGTCCTGTTCTGAAATCTATCATTTTAAATTCAAACCTATTACCTACTCTGTCCTATTACAATAACTACTAGTTATTGCCAGATAGAGTCAACACTCCATATCTGCAGTTTCTTACAGTCCTTCCAGACTTTTCAAACAAGTTACATTTTTAAAATGTTGTTACAAAAATATCTCAACAGCCGATTAAATTATGAGTTAAATGTTTGATTTGAAACTCTGACATTGTTGAGATGTCATTCGTCTGCCTCCACGTGTGCGTTGTTGACTTTGAAGGCGATGCTCCTACATCATTTATGCAGGTGCATTGGTATCTTTGAGGACGGTAAATGCAGATGGTCTTTAAACCATTAAAGGCATGATTCCTTCAACAAGTTCACAAAAACCTTCCCGACATCTGACATTATGATTTTGCCTAAAACCATGTCGCATTCTATCATTGTATCATAGTTCCCAATGCAAGTTCCAAAAGATGGTGTGGTGGAAGAAGTTTGGGTCCCAGGAGTGGTGTCGACATTGGAGGTCTTCGCTCTTTGTTCCATATTCTTAAAGGTCATCGTCAATGATTTCCTCCTTTATTTTCTACTTGATCTAGGAGTGGTTGGTGAATCAATTGATTCCCTTTTACAAGGTTGATTTGCTTGCAATGTTTCAAGGGTCTTAGTGGATCATTTTTCTATGTATTTTGCAAGCATTTTCAAGTCTATGTGGTCAAGTTTTTTTACGACCACCATCCCCAATATCGAAGCCAAGGCATCTTTCTTCTGGTCAATCTCATGTCCCTAGATATATAAAATATTTTTTTTGTCTTAAAATTTTCAATAAAAAACAAATAACTAAAAAAAATAAAAAATTAAGACAAATAAAAATCTATAAATTGACAAGGACTTACCTCATTATGGATAGAATTTGCTTCCTTCCCTCTACTTGACATTTTAAGAAAGCTAGGGCAAATACCTTCTGTCACGATTTGGGCAAATGGACTTAGTCACTATTTTTGAAGGTGCTTATTTCTTCTCCCTTCTTCTTGGTCTTTTTGTTCCTATTCTAACAAGGATAAGAAAATGTCAAACTCAACTTTATATTATAGTGTTATTTCAAATACAAATTGTTAAGATAACTCTCCCATGATTGCTTTTTGCTAATATTGCAATATATTAGACCATAAAACATGAGGAAATTTATAAATCAAGAGGTCGGATTGTGAAATTTGATAATTTTTTTATCTGAAAATCTTAGTTCGCCCTAGGAAACACCCAAATCATGTTGGAGTCCAAATCTAGTTTAAAATGAGATAGTATGATCACACCCTATCTCCCTTCGCCCTAGAAAACACCCAAATCGTGTTGGAGTCCAATTGTAGTTTGAAATTGAGTTGGTCTAGTCACAACCTATCTCCTCTCGCCCTAAGAAACACCCAAATCGTGTTGGAATTGAAATGTAGCAGGAAATTCACTTGGATTGGTCGCACTGTATCTCCATTCGCCCTAGCAAACATCCAATTTGTGTTGGAGTCGAATGTAGCAGGGAATTCAGTTGGACTGGTCGCACTCTTTCTCCATTCGCCCTAACAAACACCCAATTCGTGTTTTTGTAATTATTCCCCTCCAAAATGACATTTCCGTCCCCTTGCCCTCGAGGTTTTTTGTTTTTTAGGTTTGACATATGAGTTGGCACCATCTACGCCTACTTTATCACCGATTTAGCTCCTAAATGTAATCTGCTATGGGCGACTTAGTGGGCGCAAAAAATACCAGGGAATGCACCTAAAATATGGTGAGAACACTTCCATTTGCGCCTAAATGGTGATCTAAAATGATGGTTGTAGTTACATGAGGTATTGGTATTGGTTGTAGTAAACCCCTTCTTCTACCTTGCAACAACCCATTCCTTTGTTATGAACCCATTCCTTCTAACCTCAAGGCTTCCTCTCCTTTGAACTCTTTGATTGTTGACCACTCAGGTGGCCAGTCTTCCAACCTGCATACTTCACTACTAGATTGGAATCATCTAGACGAGGAGGCACCCATTCCACTTCTAGTGGACCATTTCCTACTATACCTAAGGAGACTAGAAGTATATTTCACACTCTAAGGAGACTAGAAGTATACCCACTTCAAATTCTAAGACTGTGACCTTCAACTTGGACAACCTTTTTTCACCATGTTTTCCTTCCTCCAACCCTTTCTAATCGGGGTCATTGTTAAGAACCTTTGTGTTCATCAATGTATAGTTAATGAGAGAGTCTATCCCTATATTATGATGGTTGTTTGGTAGTGCATGGGGTCTCCCACCCATGTTACAATGACACCCTATTTGCAAACCTTTTATGATCAACCATGTGAGTCAATAGGAATTGTACCTAATCTTTCCATTCAAATAGGTGATAAGATTGTCTTAGTAGATGTAGAAATTTTTATCACCCTTATTGACTTCAACCTTATTCTTAGGTGCAATTATGTGTATGCCACGAAAGTTATGGCATATTTTCTCTATCGTGCAATGAAATTTCAAAATGAAGGAAACTAGTAGAGGAATACAAGTGGTGTAGACTCAACTTAGTGAGTAAGGTAGGGAGTGGTGGAGGTGATTGAATTAATGTTTGAATGTCCCAACTACATAATGTGGTGTTTGATCCCAAGCTAATTTTGACTTGTGGCCCTATTTTCCCCAACTTATTAGATGATAATGGATTTGATTGGTGCACTAAAAATTATTGTCATTGTTGTGTAACAAGATCTAGAGGAGAGACCATGGAAAGAGGACGTGGATGACGTAGACCTACTAAATCCCAAAGAGGAAAGTGGATGGAAGAGGATATGACAATGAAATCTGCAGATACAATAAAGGTAAGAATAAAAATCAGCCTCAACCAAAGGGGGAAGGTCTTTATGAATTCACAAATGCTACAACATAGAAGAGATAAAGTCATTTTTTTTCATGTGGCCTTTGAGCTCAAACTTATTGGTTGAAAATGCACAAGAATGGTGATTAAATGTGAATCTATGATCAAGGGAAAAGTTTAAAAATTAGGATGGCCATGTGGGATAAGGATGTTGGATACTTTTCTTGTTGAAAATTTGGCTCGATATAAATACTTAGGGTCGTAAAATTGTATTTTTTTTCAACTCCAAAACATGATATCAGTATGTCAAAAATGTGACTAAGATGAGGTTTTTTGTTGCATAGCATATTCGTTGAAATAATATAATTGGTGTACTAAACATTATTGACTATGTTGTGTATTACATGAGCCAGATGAGGCCATGGCAACAGATCGTGTCATATCAAATGAGGACACATCGGATGACGCAGGACATCGGGTACTCTAATTTTGACTTAACTTAGGAAAAATTAATCCGATGGCATTTTGTGAAACGTCCATGTTTTTCAGCAAATTATTAAATTTTATAGTGTATTATCCAATCTTGTCATAAATTAATGCATGTTGTTGATTATTTTAGATGGAGATTGGAGTAAATGTAGAGCTTGAGCATTCAACTAGCAAAAGAAAAAGATATGTATGTGGACATGGACCTAAAACTGTTAAATAACGTAGAGGACAGTGGGTGGAAGAGGACATGACAATGGATCCTGCAGACACAACAAATGATTGCTCTAAACAAGAGGTTGGTTTGGACTATAGTACATGGGATGAATACTTTGAGAAAGTTGTTGTTTGTGGATGTTATGTATATCGCGGAAAGAAACAATTCAAATGAGCAATTGTACAAAGACATTACATAGATGATGAGCTTCCAGTGTTAGTATGCCTCCTACAACCGATTCAAATCCAATTGGAATTGTAGTAAGGAATTTTACAATTTGATATAAATAATATGTATACTTCTTTTAAACATTGTTTTATATTATTTAAATAATTATTTTTTTTCTCAATGAAGACTTGCATGATAAATTTCTTGGTTTAAAGTTTCCTGAATCACCGACTTCTAGCCTAGAGGATGATCATTTATTAGATGAGACATCTAACAAAATTATGTGCACATATACCAACTCTAAAGATGAGGATTTGATGAAAACAAGTAACAAAACAAGAACCACTTTAAAGATGCATAATTTGATTAAAGACAAGAGGAAGGTGGACTACATACCCTATGAGAATGAATGTGATGGAGATGATGACTTGCCCCTGAGTTTGAGATCAATTTACAAAGAGACATTTGATCGTCGATTATATTGTGCTTGGCCCAATGATCAACAACTACCTAGAGTGTATGAGGTGTTTCAATTTTGGGGATACATCTAGATGATACGACCTTCCAATATTCATGGATCAAACCTAGGCCTCTTTATTGTCCAAAATGTCCATTTAGGATCTACAAATAGAAGCAATTCACAAAAAAACATTGGGAGATTAATGCCATATTATGTTCCATCATATTACAATGGTGAATGGAGAAGGCTAGCAAAATATAAGCCTGGCATGTCAGCATATTGTAACATATCCACTTCGGAATTCAGAATTTTTTTGACCTTTTTCTTCTTTTCTTCGGGGAACGGAATTCCCCGAATCCCTACAGGGCCTGATACAAACCCTTCCATCACTTATCCGTACTCATATGATCGGCAGCTATGACCACAGGCCTTATCGGAGAGGTGCTCGTCGGCTTTCGCAATTCGGGAAATCGCGATGCATGTATTTCTCGTTTCTCTCTTGTCCTTCGAAGGGCCGAAACCCGAAATGGATCTAGCTGCTTAACGAGATTAACAGCAACTCGGATTAAGCCCTGGTACTCTACCCTTCGGGATTTTTCATACCGGGATTTTGGGTTATGCGATGACAGGAAGTTTCACACTTAGGTTCCCCGGGAGCTGAAACTCCGAAACCTACACACACACACACATATATATATATCACTCTGTCTATTTTGGGAGTTCGCAAACCGGGTTTTCAGGATATGCGACGATAGGAGAACTTATCGTTAGGTACCTTGGGTGCTGAAACACCGAAACACCATATCTCGTCCGCACTATTATTATTTCGGGTTTTCGAGACTGACGGGTGCAAGAGAACTTGCCAATAAGTATCTCGGGTACCAAAATACCGAAACACCCGAGATTAACCGTGCTAAGCCATTTCGACATTTCGCAAATCAGGACTTCGCGATACAAGAGGACAAAGAGTCACCTTCTTCGATTTCCCGAGTACCAAAAAGCCGATACACCCACTCATCATACCTTTGTTGGCATGTTTTGCAGGCAGTGTATGCTTGTCATTGATGGCAAGTACAGCAGCAATAATGACTTGGGTACAGGAAGGATGTGCCAGGCGGGCACCAGAAGTCTTTTGGCAAGACGATGCAGAACTGGCTTGACAAGATGAGAGTACGAGAAGGTATGCTTGTTCATTTGATGGCAAACAAGCAGGCAAGGAAGACCAGCAGCGCAACGATGATCGAATAACAAGATTGAAGTTTTGGTCAAACTTCATTTCGGAGTTTTTCGACTACCAGGATTTCGGATACCGAGAGTTGGAGATGTCAAGAACTCTCACATTAGGAGTCCCGAAATGTGAAAACCCGAAAAGGCACATCACTCGGAATGTTGAATATCGAGATTTCGGTTACCGGGAGATGGAGCGACAAGGACCCTTTGACATCAGGAGTCCCAAAATGACGAAATGCGAAAACCTGAAAAGGCACATCACTCGGAATGTTGAATATCGGGATTTTGGTTACTGGGAGATGGAGTGACAAGGATCTTTCGTCATCAGGAGTCCCGAAGTGTCGAAAAGCGAAAGGCCGAAATTCCAGAAGCAGGCACATCATACCGGGATTTCGGATACCAAGAGATGGAGAAGTCAGAGACTCTCAACATCAGGAGTCCCGAAGTGCCGAAATACGAAATCCCGAAAATAGACACATCAACAAACCATGTCAACAAACCATGTCAGCTAAGGACACATGGCATAATCAGGCAATGACAATGACAAGTGTCAAGCTGATTCAACATTTCGGGCACATGTAAGTCACGAATCAGAATGACACGTGGCAGTTATTTGACACGTGTCAATCCACGTGTGACGTCAGCAGATTTACCTCACATCGGAACCTTCTATTTCAGAGTTTTACACAGCAAGAAAAAACTCCACCCTCACGATGTCCCGAACTCCGAAATGCCGAAAGGGACCATTGTGTGTCTCGAAAAACTCGAAGGGAAAAATGTCGAAATCCCATCAACCGTCCATTTCAGTAGGTTATGTGAACCGTCTGATCACTTCGGAGATTATGTGATCATGAATTTGATAATGCTGAAGTCATGATGAATCGAAAGGGAAAAATCCTGAAATCACGAAACCCGAAGTCGCGAAATGCCGATTCACCGAAAAGAGAAACTCAGGAGTATGAACCATTGATCCGACTCCATTTCGGAGTTTCGAATACCAAAACTTGGAGGTGTCAAGAAGACTTCGCCACAGAAACGCCGAAATCCCGAAATGCGAAATTGCGATATACAGTTTTGAACTAGCCGGTGGTCACCCCCTGTGGTCCCGTGGGGAAAGGAGCTAGTATAGACAAGCTCCTTTTTCCAGAGTTTCAAGGATCAGGACATGGAGTGTAACAAATCTTTACCTCGGGGATCCTGAAATACTGAAATGCGAATTGGCGAAATAAACGCAAGATCACATGAAGTCAATCCAATGGTGCAGGTGATTTTAGGCACGATTGGAGGGCTAATGTTGCTCCTCACAGTCTAACTGCTAGAAACCATTGATGGTCTCTTCTAGAGGATTCGAAGAAACCTCTGTGTAATCGCCAAAGGAGCTGAAGGGTCTCCAAGCTTCTTCTAGTGAATGAAGACGATTCTTAGAGGGACTGACAAGCGGATGAGCGTTGAAGTCTGTAACTGAAGMAGAAAGTATAAGCTCGACTATGCCAGAGAAGACGAAGAGTCTCAACTGCCAGATAGGCTGAGGAATCTCAGCATGACATCCAATGATGCTGAACGCATGGGCAAACCGCCAGAGAAGCTGAAGAGTTTCCATGATGAACAGGCAGAGCACTCGACATGCAAAGGATGCAGAACCATGAGACACAGAGCATGCACAAGATGCACAGTGAGTATAAGAATATGGAACAAAGAAGAGATTGTGGTTGTTGTTGTTGGGTGTGATGCATGTGCAAAGAAGAAGGTGGAGTGCAGCAGCTGGGAGGCACAGAAGACAAATGGTGCATTGAAGAGGAATGGTGCATAGAGTACAAAAGATAAAAGAACAGAAAGTGCAAGGGATGTGTGCAGGAAGACTGTGAGGCAGACAGAGCAACGAAAATCTTGCAGAACAGTAATGAGACTGGTAAGTTGTTGTTAAACATTATATCACTGTAATAAGTTTTAGTAACACATATTGATAATCCAGGGTGGTAGGGAGGTGCTAGGGAGGACTGGTGTCCTCAGAGATTCAAGTGGGTGCTTGAAAACAAGGAGTTGTAGCTTCGTTCTAGTTGGTGCTAGAGAAACCAGGGAGTTGGTGCTTCCTTCTAGTTGGTGCTAGAGAAACCAGGGAGTTGGTGCTTCCTTCTAGTGGGTGCTAGAGAAAACAAAGAGTTGGTGCTCTCAGCAAGTAGCAGCTTGTAAAAATAGAGGTTGTAGCCTCACAATGAGTTGGTGCTCATATGTATGATAATGTAACAAATGTAAATAATACTTATCATATAAAGAAGAAGAGGTTTTTACCCTGTATGGGTTTCCTTGGGAAATATCTATCTCTGTGTTTCTCATATATGCGACTGATGCTGAATGTGCCATTATTTATTTCCCTGCATTATTGTGATCATCATTGAGTGCCTTGTAAAGATTTTAAAAGAAGCATAATTGTTTAAGCACGGTAACAACTGATTCACCCCCCCTCTCAGTTGTCCAACAACCTTCTACCAAAATTCAGGGTTTTGCGGATCAGAGATTCGTGACATGCGCAGACAGGAGGTCTCGCACCTAGATCTTCCGGGAGCCGAAACTCCGAAATACAAACTCTTAAACCTGCACATCTATTTCAGGATTTCATATGTCAGAATTTCGCGGGTTGGGGATTCGGGACTTGCGAGTACAAGGAACTCGCCTCTAGATATCTTGGGTACCGAAACTCCAAGATCTTATAACTTCTCCATAATATTATCCTTTCGAGATTTCGCAAGTCGGGGTTTCGGGACTTGCGGGTACAAGGAAATACTCCCTTGGGTATTCCGGGTTCTGAAACACCGAAAAGTCCTAACTCATCCACACGCCGTCATTTCGGGTTTTCGTGAATCGGGGTTTCGGGTCTTGCGAGTATAGGAGAACTCACACTTAGGTACCCCGGGTGTCAAAACTCCGAAAACTCATAAGTTACCCACACGCTAGCATTTCAGGATTTCATATGTCAGGATTTCGCGAGTCGTGAGGACAAGGGTTCTTACCTTCTGATCTCCCGGGTGCCGAAAAGATGAAACGATTACCGGCCGCCACGTGTACTCTATAGCTGGACGGTCCAGGTACTCCCATGGGTCTTGGAATTGACAGTCCTGATTTCTTTGCTACTTACGAAGGTTAAAAAGGGGTCGAGGCATTAACGCCTATGTTCCTTCATCCAATTTAACGGTCGTAACAGACCTTAGATCCTCCAAAAGGATCCCATTCGTGCATTTAGCAAGAGGAAGGGTATCCTGGGTACCAAACCACCGAAAGGTCCTTAATTCATCCACACGTTGTCATTTTGGGATTTCGCGGGTCGGGGTTTCGGGACTCTCGAGTACAAAAGAACTCGCACCTAGATACCTCGGGTGTCGAAACTCTGAAATATCGAAGTCTAAGCATACCATTCTCTCCCGTGCAGGATTTTAAAACTACACCATTTATTCCTTCTTCAGGCCCTTGGATAAATTTCACCAGGTTTGAAGACCCAACTAGAAGGTCCTCTTAAAATATCTAAGCTATTAGCTTCTGTGACCAGTAGTGAGCAAGCTCAAGGTTTTTACTGCGAAGGCAGTCCTTTCTAGGCACTTACCCTGACTTTATAGAGTGAGGGAACTTTCCCGAAAGGGTGTCCCTGTAAGGAAATCTATCCAGGGCAGCACGAAAGACAATTAAGGGAAACAAACCTCCGAGAACAGACTAAAAAACTGGATTCATTCAAACACATATATCCATATATATATAAGTCGAATGTGGTCATTCCAACATAAGCATGCAACCACCATTCCGATCAAAACACCATGCAGACATTTCTATACAGAAACCATTTAGAAGTGTTCAAACCATGAGCATACATTTCAAGATATTTAAATTCAAGATACAAGATATAACACTTATCATAAAAACACCAGGGGATGCAACTGCTGAGAGGGGTGCTCGTTTCCATCGAACTGTAGGCTCAGCGACTCCGAATGGATTTACCACTAGCCACCCCCGAGCTAGACCATGATGCTTGAGACTCTTTGTCTCGGTTCTTCAGCGATCGAGAACGAAGGTTACTCTCCTTCTTCTCTGCAATCACTCACTCTGTATTTTGTTCCAGAGTTCTTCCGATCTTTTTCCTGCGATCTCTCCCTCATGTCCATCCCCTCCCACACCTTTTACCTGCCTTTTCTTTTCCGGCGAGGTTACGTGTGGCACGAATTTCCCCACGGTGGTTAGGTCTGAGGCCTCCACGGATGGGTGGTTCACCCCCATCCTTCATTAACTCATGAGGAGCCTCTTCACCTACCAACCTGGCAAGTAATTCATTTCAGGGCCAGCGAGCCACTCTTGGTTCTCCGAGCCAGTGAAGACCAAATACGGTTTGGTTCGACGGAAGTTAACGCCACCATTCCAGGTGCCTTCCACCACCTTTCTTCAGCGATTGTGGTCTCTTTTTCAGCACATCCCCCTCCCAGCAGTCTTGCAGCATTCGTTGACCTTATATACTATATTCGTTGACCTTATATTCGTTTTGTACTATATAATGTTAATTTACATTCGTTGACCTTATATACTAAGGTCCATTCAGAATCACACATTCACATCTTTGAGTTTGCCACAGTTCTTGGCCAGCATAATTATTTTTACAGACTGGGGGAAACAGGGTGTTACACATATGGTCTAAATTCGAATATGTATACACATCGTCTCCAATTGGAAAGTGGAAAAGAAATTAATAGAGGTTATCTTATGTATATAGATGGACGTGCATACACACACAAAAATATTGCAAGTTTTATAAATAATAGTAAGGGAAGGGACCCTAATGTAAGACCAAATTGTCAATTTGTTGAAGTTATAAATGATAAAGATGGAGATATGGAAAGAGAGGTTGATAGATTGATAATGGTTGAGGCTATTGTGGACCTTACCATTGGGGATGAGTTATTGATTAATTGCCCCTTCTTAAAACACACTCTTGCATGAAAGAAAAGGGAAGAACTAGGTCTCCCTAAGGATGTTCGTAAGGGCAGAAAACCAAAGAATAATCAATGAGTGTGGATTGACATTTTATACACTATGTTGTCAAAATTGTGTTTTATTTTAAATTATTGTATAAAAGAAGTAGTATATAAAATAATACTCTGTTGTTCAATTGATGTATATATGTTCATACATTCTATATTCTGATTGGTTAAGACAATATATTTGATTATATTTCTTTGAAATTTATACAATTATGATTTATCCAATTATTGTCAAACATTAAATAATGTGTGTGTATGTTGATAGGTAGAAGACATTGATGATACACCTACTAATACCCAATATCAAATTGGGTTATTAAGATTTGGATGGGATGATCCAAACCATACCAGGGCGAAAAGAGCAACATTGAAGAGAATACTACCAGCTGATAAGTTTGAAGAGCTGATGAGATTATCATACAATGATGACATGCCACATAGCTTTAATGATGATGGTGATGATAGTGAAAATGTAGTGCATGAAGAAGGATTGAATGGAATGCTTACAGGTTTCTTTGGGGATGGGAACAATGATGACGATAATGATCATATGGTTGACAATAACGATGATAGTAGGGTTAATTACCACCAACGTAACCTTGATGATAACAACCTGAAAGACTCAATCAAGCAAGCTGCGAAGACACCCGTGTTTAGATCTGGTGCAAGTAGAACCTCAAAACTTGCATGCACATTGATATTATTAGAAATCAAATCACTATTTGGTTGGTCAGACAAAGGATTAACTACCTTGCTGAAGTGAGTTGAAATGTATTTCTTACTTTGCATTGTCAATTGGTGTACGTAATTTGTAAACATTCATCAACTTCGTTTATATTTCTTTAAGGGGATGTTATAAAACATATATTGTATATAAACAATAGTAGTATAGATTGACATATCAAACATGTTCATTATAAGTCAAACATTTAATTGATTTAATCTCTTGCAATCTTACAGGGCACTAAAAACTAAAATATTCCCCGAAGAGAATGTGATGCCATCAACTTCCAGAGAAGCACGTCATTTGTTGGATGAGTTGGGGATTGAATATAAGCAAATTCATTCATGTAAAAATGATTGCATTTTATACAGATATGAATATCAAAACAAGGTAGAATGTTTTGTATGCAAAGAGAAGAGATATTGTACAGATGTACAAGGTCCTACAGTTCCAAAAAAGGTTTTACGTCACATGCCAATTATACCTAGACTTCAACGAATGTTTCGTTGCAAGTCACTTACACAATTGATGGATTGGCATGCAAAGAACATGAGTAAAGATGGATTCAAGTGGATTTCGTCCGACTCCAAAGCAATGAAACACATAGAAGAAAAATGGCTAAGTAAATTCAAAGATGAACCATGTAGTATTAGGTTTGGTCTTGCAATTGATGGAGTGTGCCCATTCTCTTTCCTCAGCTCAAATTATATTGTTTGGCCAGTCGGATCGATAGTATACAATATTCCCCCATGGATGAGTGTTAGAAAGGAGCACCTTATGTTGACTCTCATTGTTTCATGAAAACATCAAGTTAAAAATGTGGATGTTTATATTGTGTTTTTTATTGATGAGATGCAACTACTATGGAAAGGCATAAGAATGTATGACATATCACATCCTCCATTAAATAGGTCCTTCATGTTGTATGGTGTGTTATGTTGGACCATTCATGATTTCCCAAGACTTGGTGTTTGTTCTGGTAAGATAAAATATTTACGTATTCACACTCATAATTTATTTTCATCCCAACTTTCATACTTACTTTTATATTATTATTATGATGCTATTAACATTACTTATTGAATTGCAGGGCTTCAAACAAAGGGGAAATTTGCATGTCCAAGATGTGCAGATCAATTTCAAGGAAGCTATTCTAAAGATCTACATAAATTTATTTACGTAAACAACAGGGTTTTCCTACCAACAGATCATAAGTTTAGAAATCGTCTAAAGAATCAATTTGATGGAAAGGTTGAAAATAGAGGCCCTCTCATGATTATGGGTCCAGGTGATTGGCTTAAGAAGTATGAAGATGTTGAATTGAAAGCTTGGGAGGATATTTTTTATTGGGGTGATTCAATTGAAGAACCAGAACAAGTTGTAGTTAATATGCCAGAAGGAATGTAAAGGAAATCCATATTTTATGAGCTCCCTTACTGGAAGGATCTATTAATATCTCACTTATTAGATCCTATGCACATCTTCAAAAATGTCCCAGATTCTATATTTCGACATATATTAGGCAAAGAGAAGGACAACTTGTCTTCAAGGGGAGATATTGCTCTTTCACGTACCAAATTTGATAAAAGACATTTGTGGCCAAACAGGGAAAATGAAACATATGCATAAGCTCCATGGATTTTGAAAAAAAAAGAGCTAGACCAACTAAAAAATGTCATTTGTTCAATAAGGACACCTACTGGCTATGGGTCATCATTGGATAAAGATTTTATAGTTGATGGACATATCACAGGATTTAAAACACATGATTTTCAGAATTTTTTGAAGGTATTATATATCATCATTTAAGTTTAACTGGTAACATTGATTTAGTACTAAATATATTTTGATATTTTGTTGTGTGAGAAAAATTACTAATGACCTTTGATGAATGTGTTTGATAGAATATCATGCCATTGGCAATTGGGGGGGATTCATGTCTTGTCGTTGACTTAAGGAATGCCATAAATCGATTGTCATCATTTACAAGGTATGTGGTATGAAATGTTCATGTGGGAGAGACATAGAGATAATATATTCCATTTTATTTTTTCACTAAAGGTTCATACTAATTTACTATTCTTATATTAGGTGGGTAAACTCCAAGGAGATCCATGAATGTGAAGTACCAAAATGGAAGAAGGAAATTGCATAAATTGTATGTGTATTTGAGAAGGACCTCCCTACAAGTTTCATGGACCTACAAGTCCATTTACTTATACACCTAGTCGATGACATTGAATTGGTGGGTGTAATATCAACGAGGTGAATGTTTTTCTTTGAGAGGTATATGAAAACTCTAAAAAGATATGTCCGACAAAAGGCATATCCAAAGGGTTGTATGGCTGAAGGGTATGTATTGAACGAAGCATTTTTCTTCTTATGTGAATTCCTTGGTAAGGATTTTGAAGATGGACCACGCTTATGGGATGAAGAACGAGCATCGGATATTATTGATGGAGAAAAAACACAATCTAATGGTGTTCAAGTAGAAACTAGTAACTAAATTCATGATCATTAATTCAGTTGTTTTCCTTGCAATCACTAATTTGCTTTGTAATTTATTTGTCAAATTAACTACATAACATTTGGAGTTTGAAACAAACATGTTGACATGTAATAGGTGTAGACAAAAGTGCAATACTCAACAAGCTCATTATGTACCACATGGGCTTTATGAACAAATGGATTGATTTGTATGATAAAAAGAGAGAAGAAGTGTTAGAAGAAAGGAGACAATTTAAGAGATCCAACCCAAGGAACACTCCACTTGCCAGTGATCTGCTTGGGGAATGGGGCAAAGATTACACTCTAGAATGGGCTACTGAACAAATTCAAAATCAAATAGAAGATGCATGTATAGATTCAAACATAATAGAAGATGAAATCAACATGTGTAGAGGATGTGAAAGAAAGGTACAGTTGGAATTTTACAAAATATTGTTTCCTTACAATTTTGACACTATTAACTCTTTTAATATTCGTCATTATATTTGTTTTCACTGAAATAAATGGTCTTTCACAAGTGAGGAAATATCCTGCAATGTGGGCATATGGACGACATTATCATGTAGAAAGTGCAAATGTAAAGAGGCGGTCCTTTGATTGTGGCATCATGGTTGATTTCAAGCAATCCAGTCAAGCAAGCTCAAAAGATAAGAATAATATTGAAGGGAATCTACAATATGTTGGAAAAATCCAAGAAATTATTGAGTTGGATTACCGCTCTTTTAAATGTTGTATTTTTAAGTGTAGATGGTATGAAGCATTTGAGAGGACACGAAGGCATGATATCCACAGTGGATTGTTTTCTATAGATTCAACGAGGTTCCTACCGGAGGATAAGGAGCCTTATGTTCTACCAATTCATTGTGAGCAGGTATTTCTTTAACTCAAATACGAAGCAATAGTGATCATTAATCTATTGATTCATAGTTTATTGCGATAATATATATGTGTTTATTAATAAATAAAAGTGTTATAAGATATGTCTAATATATGTATGTCGTTCATGTGCAAGTATTTTTATATGAAGATATTTTGGACCCGAAATGGATATTTGTCATACATTGTGATCCAATATTAAGGCATGTATTTGACGATGCATTGGTGGATATTGAGAAAAACAATGATGTCCAACAAAATGAGAGAGAGGGATTAGAGAACACCGAAGAAATTAACATCCATGATGATGTTGAAGATGGTTATGTTCAAGCACAAGAAGACAACAATCTAGAGTTATATGCGTTGGAGTTACTTCATACACACCTAGGATTTCTTTTTCCTAAGGTTTTTCCTTGTTTATTAGTCATAATTAGTCATTATCCAGTCTCTTATATTTTAGGGGAGAATATTCCACTTGGAGAATATTCTCTTTCAGTTGACACTTCAGTTTGACTAGTTGAGTTGAGTTTAGATGCTGCATTGGTTTTGTCACCATGCAACATTGGGATCATCACCATGCTAATTAGACCTTGCCTTGGTATCATCACCAGAGTGACGCATTAGCCTTGATTCCCTAAGTTAACTCTTCACTACTCTATGTTCAGTTGGTTAATTGAAGACTAGTTGACTAGTTAACTCAACTAGGTGGCAATTCACTCCCGTAACTGCCTAAGAGATTAGACTAGGTGGCAGTTCACTCTCGTAACTACTGGTGTGTGTCCAAATCACTCTAGACCACCACTATGGTGCATTGGTTATCCTCCATTCAAACTCATTGAGTTATACAGAGTATATCAAGTGTAAATTATTCATTATTCACAACGGTTAATGATAATTCTTTCATTCTTTCTCTCCTTCTTTTTCTTTCTCCAATTCTCTCTGCAAATGTGTGTATTGTTGTTTAGCTAGATCTCTTATGTGCAGGTTCAACACATTTACACGATCATGTTATGGAAAACAACAATATGGATGGTATAGAAAACGATGATCCAAATACATCTGGTAACAATATAGATGGTCTACAGTGAAATTTCAATGATGATGAAGATGATGCAGATCAAGAAGAGGATGATGATAATATTAAATACTTAAAAGAACATATGACTATTGACAATGCTAAACTAGATGACATTATTGCAGACAATAATGTTAATGACTAAGACTTCTAAATTTTCTGAATTATTTGTAATCCAGTTTTTAAAATGTTGATTCTTATGGCCCAAACTTTCATGAAATGCTTCAGTATTATTTCTGACGATACAAATTACCTTTTGCAATATCCTTAAAGTGTTCAATATTTTCTATGAATTGTTGGCAAAAAAAATTAGGATTACTTATATAAGAGTTAACATGGTTAGTGGTCATTTATTGACAATTGTTAAAAAATATAATTAAATATATCATATATGTAAATCAATGTAAATCCAGACGATTAGGCTAATTAATGTATCCAAAGTTTATTCATTAATTTATATTTTAAAACAAATTGAAATATTTCACTAAGCCTAAGCCTAAGACCTTAACCTTTATACCATCTAACCCCAAACCCCTTGAAACATGAACGATCTTGAAGATTATGTGGGACATCAGACATCCTTGAGTCTTGAAACCCTCCCATACCATCAAGCGACATGTGCCTAGTGTAACCATGTCAAATTTCGACGCATACATACACAATTTGGAGAAATTTCAATGTTGGCCTCATTCACTAGTAACCATGTAGGGTCGATGAATGTCAATAAGCCCTTTACCCAATATAATCCCTAACCCATTAACCATTAAACCACTTGCATGTTGGACCCTATAAAATTCTTTTGGGTTGTCTCAACTTAATAGAATCATGGTTTAATCATCTCGAAGAATTCCACAAGAAAAAGACAAATACATGGAAATTGACATCTTCATTAGGTCTCGTTGTAAAGATGGGTATGTCGCATTTGATCTTTGTTGGCATGGATGGCGAAATCGGGTCATGATGAATATGATGATGATGATGGAAATGACAACCATGATGATCGAAATGCTGAAGAGAATGATGTCCCTAAGTCTTAAAAACCTCCCATATCATCAAGGCATGTACCTAGTGTAAACATGTAAAATTTCAACGCATACAGTCACATTTTGAAGAAAATTCAACACTGACCCATTCATTGCTCATTGTGCGAGGTTGGTGGATGACATTGGTGATGGGAATGTTGGAAGTTCCAAGACATTTAAAGAGAGTTCCGACAAAGATTCTATAGAAGGGAATGATGCATGATGACAATGAGATCGATGTGCATGATGAACATTGATGAAAACATGGACGATCTCGAAGATTATGTTGGGAAATCAGACATACTTGAGTCTTGAAACCCTCCCATACTGTCAAGGCATGTGTCTACTCTAATCATGTCAAATTTTGACGCAGACAGAAATAGATTGAATAAATTTCAACGTTGGCCCCATTCACTGTGTTATCCCCATTTTGTGGATAACTAAGGAGATTATGTCTTAAGGCCCTCAAGTTGCAGATATGGAGTGTCGAGAAGACTACATGGCCAACAATACCCTTTTGCACAGTTGGAAACCCCTCTCACCACCACAGATGGTCACATATTTCCAGATGGCATCCACCACATCAGTTGGCTTCCGGAAGGTAGTGGGCCTTGCTCCATGAGGTATAAGTCAGTATTATGGTGATCGTCATTTCAATATTTAAGCCATCTGAGTATGTTGTATCTTAGATTTCTCTAGATTTCATTATATATGCTTGGACATTATTCCTTTTTCCATGCTTCACCTTGGTGGTTGACATTGTGCCCTAGTAAGTGGTCTTCCTTGGGGATGGGTTTGCTATTAGGAACTCCTTTAAAGAGCCATTGTATCGTTCCCGACCATACTTACCACTTTCCATCATTGTTCCCCTCCATTTCCTTATCTCTTGGGATTTTAGGGTGTATTGACCCAAGAAGGGGTTGTCCCTCATTCTATGGGAAGAAGGGGTTGAAGGCCCAGAGGGATTGATGTTGGGTAAAATATAAAATCCTTGTATGAACCTTCTAGATGTTTAGCCTAGGGATCACCCAAGAAAGCAGTGAAACACTTATCTTTGAGTAAAGGGGACACACAATATAATAAAGAGTGCTTAAAGGTTTAGTTGAAGGATACAAGGTCTCATCATGAGCTGACCTATCACGTCCATGAAATATCCAGTGGTATGACATTGCCATCTTCTGGTCACCAAACCAAGGTAATGGCTCTCAATTGCATGGTTGAGATAAAGGGGGTCTCATCACAAGCCAACCTTCTCATTTCCACTAGGTGTTTGTGGGTGACATTGCCATTATTTGGACACCACACCAAGGAAGTGACCTTCAACCTTTCCTTAAAATTATGAAAGAATAAAAGAATGGCAAATAATGGGCTTGGAAAAAGTGCATTGAGGATGAAGGTACCACACACCCTCTACAAAGGCACCCATGAATGAGACACTACGACCCCTTCTATGTCATGAGCCCTATGCCCATTGAGTCTTGACCCCAACCGCTTCACCCACTTTACATGGCTTAGAGAGGGATCTCTTGGAAACTCTCCTTGACATAGGGCAAGATCTACCCAATAGGACACCTTGTCAACCCTCCCATATTCAAGCTTGACAAGTCGCATAGTGTCTTTGAGCAATTAACTGTTTGATATAGTGATCTTTGATGCACATGCTCATGTGGCTCATTTATTGATTGGATTCACTCATCATGATGTTGTGACTTGAGATCCTTGGAGGGCGTGCTCATTTGTCTTTGCAGGACCTAGTTGGTGGACAATTTTGGGAGAACAAGCCTTGGTCTTCCATAGGGCTGTAAGCCCACATGTTGGATTCCACGGGTCCACATGTTGGATCAAAAAGATGAAGAATTGAAGACCTAGAAGATGATGTGGAAGACCTAGCCCAACCCTCACATGTCAAACGATTTTCCCATGAAGGGAAAAACGTCTTCTTTTTTAGCTTGACGTCATACTTGGGGGCTAAGGTTTGGTGGTGGTGTTGCCACTCATTAACTCATGGACATTTTGAGGAGGATGAGGCCTTGGTCATGAGGAGATTACATACATGCTTGACATGTGGCCTTTGGAGGCGTACCATAGCTTCCCCAACACCAACGACTTGTCCCAAGTGGAAAAACGTCTCCTAAAGGTGTGACATCCATGTAAAATTAGGGTTTTATTTGTGCTAAAGTGAATTTTTAAATGAATTGTTTAATATTACTTTGTTAAAGGGAAAAGATTAGGGTTGTTAACCCCTAGTCTTGTGGTTTACCCCATAATATGTGGACAAGTCACCTTGGTGACATTTTGTATAAATAAGAGATCATAATATCTCATTTGAACATAACTCTCCCTCTTGTGAGAAGACTTGATCTGAAATTTTCGCTACACTTGGCATATTTGTCTCTTATGCACTTGTTTATGGCTATATTTTGTGAATGGTTGATGGAGGAGTGAGGCACTAGCCTTGGATGAATGGTTTCTAGATTTTATGGTGGATTGTCTTAGCATCTTTCTTGATTTTGGTATGGTCTTTTACTCTTATACTGTCATTTTTTCAAGTCAAGGATTGTTGTGCTAGGAGCTAAGTGGGGAGTGAGAGCATCTACACCCCCACTCTAGTCTCCATCATTTATTGCTTGAAGTTCATTGATGTTGCAAGGGTTTGTTTGAGGAAGTAAGATGATTTACACCCCTCATTCTCAAACCCTAAATAGTTATACTTGCCTTGGGAAGTAAGAGGATTTGCACCCCCAAGGAAGTAACATCTCTAGTTCATTTACTTGACTCCATTAACCCAATATTTAAATGCACTAGTCATTTCTTTTTTGCATTGGAGATATAAAATCATTGCCTTGGAAAACGTGAATTTTTGTCTTTTAAAAGATCTCTTGTTTGGAGTTGGTTTGCCACATTGAGAGGACTCTTCCCCTGCTAGGGCATCCCCTCTCTCCCACTATTTTAATTTCTGTTACAAACTTTAACCTACAACCTTAAGGCTGCATAACCCTAGCTACTAACCCTCTCTTAACTCCTAAACTAGCTCCTAAACTTTGCACACTAACTCTACTAACTAAGGCGCAACTTTTGGGCTAGTTGTTGGCATCTTTTGATGGTGTAACTTGCTGATATAAGTGACTGAAAGCTACAACCATAAGGCTGCAATTTTCTGCAGAAAATACATGTTACAACAACTTGCTTTATTTATCCTCAAAGTGCCATTTTTCAGTCATAATTGATTGCCTAATTCATTGATAATATCATTGGTTAATCTTATGCTTTTATATGTTGATTTAGATGTCTTATTTGCTGATATAAATTGTTATCCATTGCTGCAAATTAGGGACAACAAGATTAACTTGTTGATCTATAGTAACATTGATCTAGGGGATAAAAAAATGCTCAAAAATTAAAGTGCTCAAAATTGCTCAAAAACGGATTCATTGCGTGGATCTCGTCCTCACGATCTGAACGCAACTTGAACGGGCTCAAATGGAGTCCATATCGCTGAGATATCGCATTTTGTTCGCTTTTCCAAACAGGGAAAATGCTGACTGTGCAGTTCATATAGGCCACGTGACAGCTGACCATACGACCGTATAGGCTGACTGGGAAGTGATGTGTCAGGTAATTTGGCAGTTGAGTTGGTAGGGACGTGGACCAATTGTGTGCTGACACATGTCAGTGTACGGGGTGAATGCAAGGGTGCCACATGGCACCCCGTTGTTGGTTTGTGGTTTAAAAGTTTGTTGGAGTTCGCAGGGGTCGAACCCGGGACCTCTGGCAAGGAAAAAGGCTTTGCAAAGGTCAGGATAACAGCCCGCCCACTTTTGTTTCTTACCCTTAAGTCTTAAACTTATATTTAAGTTTGAACGAAATGTTAATCCGGGTGGAAATGGGTCGGGGCTTAGCCCCAACCTGTAGCCACACGCATTACCTACACTACCATATGACCAACAACGCATATCCAATAGTCAAGTTGGAGGGTGCGTGAATTTAGGTCGGCACTCAGCCACATGGGGCCATGCGGCCAAGTGCTCTGCCCATTAAGGCGCAAATCACTCTAATGGTGTGACATTTTGTTCAAATTTTGGAACGGTGCGCTTGGTGCTGGGTTTTGGCACAGGAAACACGTAGAGGCCAGATTCATGCACACAGAGGTGCGTTTTGGCAAGCATGTACAACAAGTTGTTGGGAAAAACTTCCAGGAAGTGTATGTTTCTCAATTTTTGGCCAAACCAGGTGTAGGAAGAGCCCAGTTAGGGGTTTTTGGACATTCTGAAGCCATTGAAGCCATCTATTTTGCAATTTGAGCATTGTAAAGCACCGATTTTGAAAATTTGAGCATATAATGAAAATGATCCATTGGAAGCTGGACCAGGAGATGTATCCCAAGAGAGGGGTGAACTCCTTTATCATTTTGCTATGTTATGTGCTTACTTTTGATGGTTGTTTATGACTGTTTATGTTGTTCATTTTAAGTAAAACTCATTAATTTTATGTGCTTGCAACTTGATCCAATTTCCAAAGACACATAAACATTTCACTTGCAAATTTGTATACACAAACCTTTTCATTTTCAGATCAACATATATCATTGCAAGTTGGATTTTCTTGTGTCTCGGGCAGGTACAATCATCCAGAGAAGTATTACATCTTTGGGGAAATACTTGTTGGGTTTATAAGGCATCTCTCTCTACTTCTCACTCCATTTAGATTTGACCTTTGGGGGATCCACTTCCATCTCTATCCATACCCATCTCATTCCCCGTAGGGTCACTGAGATCGCCTCCGTGGAGTGACCTAGTCACCCTTGAAGTGTGAGACCTACATCGAGGTGACATTAGGTGTAGGATTCCCTAGTTGTAGCACTTGCTTTTGTGGTTGGGTCGGGCTTTTCCCAGCCTACAACTTGTGCTATAACACACTGCTCACTATGTGGGGTCGATGCATGACATTTGTGATGGGTGTATTGGAAGTTCCTTGACATTTCAAGATAGTTCCAACAAGGATTCTATAGATGAAAATCATGAACGATGACAATGAGACGTCCATTATGAATGTTGATGTAAACACATACAATCTCAAATATTATGTGGGAACATAAGATATCCTTGAGTACTTAAACCCTCCCATAACGTCAAGGCATGTGTCTTGTCTAACTACATCAAATTTCGACACATACAAGAACAATTTGAAGAAATTTCTACGTTGGCCCCATTCATTGCTCACATGCAGGGACGGTGGAAGAAATTTGTGATGGGTGTATTTGAAGTTCCATGTCAAATTTCAAGAGAGTTGCGACAACAATTCTATAAAAGAGAATGACGAATGATGATAATGAGACGTGCATGACGAATGTTGATGCAAATGTGGATGATCTCAAAGATTATGTGGGGAGATCATACATCCTTGAGTCTTGAAACCCTCTCATACCGTCAAGGCACGTGTCTAGTCTAACCATGTCAAATTTTGACGCATGTAGGTACATATTGAAGAAATTTCAATGTTGGCCCCATTCACTGCTCACTATGTGGGGTCAATGCATGGCATTTGTGGTGGGTGAATAGGAAGTTCCATGACATTTCAAGAGAGTTCCAACAAATATTCTACATATGGAAACGA